>NDGN011521895.1:4720-19776 GCA_002564285.1 Tympanoctomys barrerae | reverse complement strand
GGCTCAGTGGAATAAGCACTTCCCTGGCAAGTGCAAGGGCCTGAGTTCAATCCCTGGTTCCATCAAAAAAGAAAAAAAAGATTATTGTTATATCCACTATATATGACAGGCACAGGATTTGTGTGTGTTATGTCACTGAATCATTGCAAAAATTATACAAAATTGACTAACAGGTTAAGAATAGCATTGTATTCCCACAGTCTGTGGAGGGTCTGGGATATGAGTTTGGATCTAAACAAAGCCCAATATATATGGTCTCAGTGTATTGCCCGGGCTGATCTTGAAATCCCAGACTCGAGTGATCCTCCTGCATCAGCTTTTCAACTAGTTGGGACTATGGGTGTACCATACCACACACACCTAGCTCATAGTGCTAGGTAATTGTGGTGCTCAGTAAGGTGGGATCCAGAAAAACAAAACGAGACTACTGTTATATATATTGTTCTCACCAGGCCCTGCTCCAAAGTGAGATAATTGCTTATGCAGCCTCCCTAGAGATGCTCAGGGCTTAGGCTTCAGGACAGAACTTGTTCTCTTTCTTCCCTTTCTTCTCTGTGACTTTGGAGAGGATTTTACTGACCCTGGCTTTACTCTGTGGTGCTGCTGAATAGAATGAGGCCCTTCAGGGTCAGATCCAGCCTCTCACTTGGCAAAACCCATCATCTAGATCTTTCGCTTTCTTTTTTTGGTACTGGGAATCGAACTCAAGATCTCGCCCATGGGAGGCAGACGCTTATGCCACTGAGCTATATCCCTGGCCCACTCTTCCTAGCAATGTTCTTCTCTCCCCTTGTGCGAAAAGAGTACAGTGGCTGACTCATTCCCTTACTGAGAGCCAGGGCTCCTCCCTGCACTTCCTTCACCAACCTCACAGCTCTAAGTTGCTTTGGTCTTCCAGAGACTGGAGAGCCTGGTGAGAGGCTGTCTTGGAACAGGGAGGTCTGAGCCATCCTGTCCGAAGCCTGGCTCCACCCAGCCCATCAGCTTTGCCTTCTGTCCCTCCCTGTTTCCACAGCCCGCCCTCAACGATTCCCTCCCTTGCTCAGTCACTCGCTGCCTAGTGATCCATGGGTTTTAAATTATAACTGGGACCCAGGAAACGCGTTCCTAAGTACAATATTCATGGGCTGGGCTGACACTTTTAATTAAGGTGATTTACACTGAATTATCCTTGGAAATAAAGAAATGGTGCACTGCCGGGGAATAAACCATCATTACCAGCCGCCTTTGTAAGTTACACTTCGTTTTAATCTATTTGGGGAATTGTTTATCTAGTTCATTACCCAACCAAACACCGAGGCCGGCCTTAAATAAGGCTTAAGTGGGGGTGGGGGCACTGCCATCTCCACACCCCGCCTCTCTAGAATCACCCAGCCTCCCGTTGGTTTCTTTCAGCCCCTTTAAAGCACTGTCCAGAGAGCGGGCTTCTCAGTGCAGAAGCTGGCTCTCTTAGGGCTCTGGAAGCCTCTTGGAGGAGCCCTCAGCCAGGCCTGGGCAAACTAGGCCCACTTTCAGCTCTGTACATATTCTGTGTCCAAGGCTCTGTCTTCTTTCTGGATGGAAATTCCAGCCTAAGGGCCATAGAGAGGTGTGGGGCCATCACCTGCCACTTGCCTTTCCATCTTTGGCCCCTATCTGTGTCCCTATTTGTCTCTCTTTGTACTCATCCAGTCCCTACCCCTTTACCATCTTAGAAGTGTCTTGGGCTCAGCTTGCCCGGAGCCTTGCCCACCGTCCCTTCTTGCCTTCTGCATTTGCCTGTCTGCCACCTCCACTCTCCCCATCATCCAAGTCAGACAATGCATTTTTAGAAAGTATTCCAGCTAAGTCCCATGCCCCCCCCCCATCTTCTTGCTTCAGCATCTTTATTGTCCTTGCCATTGTCCTGGGACCCTGCACTGTGTCTGCTCCTAGTTTGCTCTCTACCTGGCCTTTAAGCCCTTCGCCTTTAGCTCATCTTGCCCTGGTGGTGCTTCATCCTGACTCAATACTGTTCTTACCCCTCTGCGTCTAGGATCCCCTCCAGCAGGCAAGGCCTCCCAGGGACTGTCCTTTGCTCTTTCTGTTTTTGTTGGCCAGGTCTTGGCATCTCAGGGAGCCCTGGTGGGCAGCACTGAGAAGGAGAAAGACAGGGTGGGATTTGTGGGCATTGTCTTTGATCCCAAATGTGAAAGCTTTGAAAGCCAAGAGTGCCTTGTTAGGCACAGCTCCTGGTCTCTTCTTGTGGAGGCCTTGGTGGCCCTGTACCTGTGGGAACACACGTGGTGGGAAGGCAGCTTTCAGGGTACGTGTGTGTAAGTGCATCCATGGGGGGGGGGAGGCTGTGCACACCTGTGTCTGTGGAAATCAAGCTCCCTAGCTTGGGGCTGGAAGGCCCCTCCTTCTCTGTGAGCCCTTCAATGTGTTCCAAATAGCAGCTTGTTCCCAGGCACCAGTCGGTGCTACTGGGTGAAGGAGGCAGAAGGCAGAACAGGTCCATCCAGAAAGCTCCTCAAGCAGAACCGCAGGAGGGAAGCACCAGGCTGACAGAGGGCAGCATCCCAGGCTCAGGAGGATCTGGTTTAGGATGGAGACAGAGCCCAGAAGGGTGGTAAGAAAGGAGGGGAGAAGCTAGCAGGGCCAACCAGGGAGAGGAGCAGGGAGAGGAGGAGCCTAGCAGGCAGCCAGGGAGGGGAGGATTGGAGCACTAGCGAGGAGGCCACGGACCAAGGACGGGGATGCCCACGTTTTGTTTCTGCCCTTCTGTGCGACTCAGTTTCCCTATCCGTGAAATGGCCAGTCCCCATTCTATTCAGGGTCCTGATGGCAGGAGAAAACGGGCATATCTAAGCAGTCCTGGGCTCCTCTTTTTTCAGCCTCCTCTGCAGACCTCCTGCTGTCCCGAAGCCAGCGGGGGAGGGGGTGGTGAAGCAGGGATGGGGTGGGTGGTGGTGGTGGTTGGAAGGGTGGAGGGACTGCGAAGACACCGAGACTGTCTCCCCCACCCCCAGCCCGGGGGGGGGGGAGCAGGGCTCCTCGGGAATTTATCACGCACCCAATTACAATGTTAATTGGCAAGTTCCTGAAATCAATTAATTCGCAAATTTTTTCCAATTAAAAATCCAGATAAATCACAGGGCAGCGTCCGGCCTGCAGTGGGTGGGCGCGGCTGCCCTTGAACGCCTTTGCCGGCCAGGCGCTGTCAGCCGGGGCGCGGGGGCCCAGACAGATAAAACCATCGACCCGTCGCCGCCAGCTTTGGCTGTATCGATCTGACGGGATTTCACTTGCTGTGCAGATCCCGCCGTCCGGCTGTCAGACACTCGGGGTGGGGGCGTGCCGGGTGCAGGGTGTGTGCGTGTGGGGCGCGAGGGCGTAGGGGGTGCGGGGACCACAGGACAGACTCAGGGTACAAGACAGCTGGGAGGGCAGGGAGAGGGCGGGGCACTGGGCGGTCTCAGTGCGGAAGAGCGAGCTCCAAGATAGCAGAGAAGGGATTGTGTGTGTGGGGGGTAGTGGGTGGGGCTGGAGCAAAGAGGGTGTCCTGGACAGGACAAGTGTGGGACCCCACCAGTGAGGCAGAGCGATCCCGCCCGCGAGGACCTCAGGGCAGTTGGCCAGTACAAAACTCTGCCGGTCTCCACCTCTGCCTGTTTTCTGTTCCGCTTGAGAAGTCCTTTGTTGGGAGTAAGTTACACAGAACTCCTGCATAGGCAAGGTGTGGCACGGGACAGCAGAGGTTTCTTTCATTCTCTGCTCTTGGCAAGTCAGGGCCCGGTGCTTAGGTGGAAGGATTAAGAGGACTGGCTCTGGAGTTGAACCACTTGAGTTTGAATGTTGATTGTTAACACTTACACCACGACACATTGTTACAGTGTTACTTAACTCTTCTGTGGCCATTTCTTCATCTGTGAAAGGGGATTAATCATTACAGTCATGTACCACACAATAAAGATTTTGGCAACAGTGGACAATGAATAGGGCAACGGTTCCATATGATTATATTGCCTAATGACATTGTAGCCACTTTACGGTTTTTTATTTTGAGATAATGTCTCATTGTGTAGTCTAGGCTGGATTTTTGTGTGTGTGTGTGTGTGTGTGTGTGTGTGTGTGTGTGTGATATTGGGGATTGAACTCAGGACCCTGCGATTGCCAGGCATGTTTATCCTACTGAGCATCTCCCCGGCCCTAGGCTGGATTTGAATTCATTGTGTAGTCCAGGCTGACCACAAACTCCAGATCCTCCTGCCTAGGCTCTTGAGTGCTAGAATTACAAGTGTGTACCACCATGCTTAGTCATCATCCTAGTTTGTGTAAGCACACTGCATAATGTTCATTTGACAAAATCATCTAAGGATGAATTTTTCAGCATGTATCTCCATCACCAATTAACATGTAACTGCACCACCTACCTTAGAGGGAGGTAATGAGTTTTAAAAAATCTTTTATTTGTTTGGTACAGGGTCTCACTGTGCAGCTCAGACTCATAGTGATCCTCCTGTCTCAGCCTCCTCAGTGCTGAGATTACAGGTGTGTGCCACCATGCCTGGTTTTGGTGGCTGGCTCAATGCAGGGTTGGCACAGCATGTGGTCCCAGGGATCAAACCCAGGTTCTTGTACTTTCCAGGCAGGCGCTTAGACCGCTGGGCTATCTCCCCAGCTGTAATGATTAAATAAATTAATGCAGTATAAAATATTTAGCAATAGTGTTTAATAAAGCTTATTAGTTACCATTAATATAGCCTTTTGCTGAGGTTTTAAGGTATTCCTACAAATCTTTTTGCTACTATTCTCATTCAAGAGGCAAAGCTTACAAAGCTTAATTCCTCCTTGAGGAGAGGAGAGGCTAGACTTGATGACTTGTTTCTAATGAATAGACTAGGGTATAGGCAAAGCAGTACTGTATGACTTCCTACACTAAGAAAAGCATGGTGGGTTCCTCCTTAGTCTCTCTAAGATCACACGCTTGTGGGAGGTCATCTGCTATGTTAGAGGGAAGCTCAGGCAGCCTTGAAGAAACCCATATGTAGAGGAACTGAGGTGTCCTGTCAACAGCCGTGTGAAGGGAGGCTTCATGGAAGCATGCTGCAGCCCCACACAGACCTACAGGAGGAGCCTGCACTCTGCACTAACATTTTGATTGCAGCCTCATGAGAGACCCTGAACCAGGAGCCACAACTATCTGTGGCCATCCAGTTAGGTTGATCTGGGATTGGTGACCCACAGAAACTGAGATAATAATTTTTTTTTTAAACCACTAGGTTTTAGGGTAATTTGTTAACACTGCAATATATGATGAGTACTCTTTCATTCACCATTCAGCCATCAGGAAGCCTTCTCTGCTCTGTGCTGGGCTTGGGGCCTCCTAGATACTCCAGAACTCCAGCTCTCCCCATGAAGTAGATTCTATTCCTTGGGGTTTATATTCCTGACCTTCTTTATTCTTGTGGTGTGAATTTCCTGAGTGGGACTATTTCAGATCTCTGTACCCTGGCAGGTGGCTAACTGAGAGGTAGCAGGTAGAGGGTCATTCAGGTCTGATGACTTAAACTGAATGAGGGGTAGGTCTGGAGTGGGAAGCAGACTATTCACTGTGGCTGACTATAGTTCCCAGAGGTGGCTGTGGTCATCTTTTTTACCCATGTGATTGTTTACCATATGACTTCAACACTACTCCCATCAAAAGGAGTATATGCTTCCCTAACCTTGAATCTGGGCAAATTATTACTGCCTTGTAATAGAATACAGTGGAAGTGACATTAAATGACTTCTGAGGTCAGGTTTCAAAGGGTGATCCAGCTCCCTTCTTGATGGTTGGAACATTTGTTTTTGGAGCCCTGATCTGCCATGTATGATGCTCAACTACCCTAAGGCTATCAAGCCACAAGGAACCCAGGCCACATGGAAAAGTTCTTGCAGGTACTTTGGCCCCACCTCCATCTGAGGTCCCAGCTGACAGCCAGGGCCAAGTACCAGGTGCATGATTGAAGGAACTTTCTGGATGGTTCTAGCTCCTAGCCCCTGTGTCTTCCCAGTTGAGTCCCCTGGTATCTGGAGTAGATACGGCCGGCCCTCTGTGCCTGAGTGTCTGATCCAAGACTGCATGAGTGCTGGGGTCACTTTCATTTTACAAAATACATCAAGAAGAGAATGGAGGGTCTGAGGGTTGAAAGTGGTGGGGGATGGCAGGAAGATCCTGGCTTCTCCTTAGTGGCTGGTGTAATCCTGAGACCTTGCGGCTAGGAGCCCCAGTGTGATCTCCAACAGGTTCCATGTCAGTGGCCTACCTGGTGGGTAATTGGGCCAGTTGCTCCAGTTCCTGTTCCATGTGTTCCTGCAACTCACTGGGCCTCAGCAGGACTTGGCAGATGGGACAGATCGGAGCTTGGCTGTCAAACAATGCCGCTGCTTTCTTCTTACCTGGTGAGGGAAGAACAGGCACATGTAAGCAGGACTGGTCTCTATCCCAAGCCTGCTGCTACCGAGACTCAGAGGCTGAGAGCCCAGGAGCATCACTGTTTCAGAGCTCCTGAGGCTGGGACCATAAATGGGGCCTTCTGAGCCTGCTGCCCACCTTGGAAATCTACCGGGAGACAGTAAGGTTTTTTTTGGTTTGTTTGTTTTCTTTTAGTACCAGGGATTGAACTCAGGACCCTGTACTGTTTTTTGTTTTCTTTTAGTACCAGGGATTGAACTTGGGACCCTGTACTTGCCAGGCAAGTGCTTATGCCACTGAGTTATCCTCCCAGCCTCAAACCTGGAGCATTCAGGCCTTGACCACCCCATTTCACACATATTTAATCACAGCATCACCAAGAAGATTGAGTGCCCCTCCCCCATCCCTCTCCTTGCCTGCTTTTACATTCTTCAGATTTAGAGAAGGAAGGCAAGGGAGGGGGAAGGGGATTTAGTGCAGCAGTCATTCAGCAAACATCCTCTCATGCTTACTCTGAGTCAGGTATAGAACTGTGCAGAGCTGTGGTATTCTATTATGGAATCAGATCTGGTTTCTGTCCTCAAGGCCCTTGTGGTTGAGTGAGTGGGAAGGATCAACATGGACTACATTACCTCCAGGATCATGATCTTTCTTTTTCTCCCCTTCCCAAGCCTTTGTTCTCATTTTGTGCGCTGGATGATCATCTTCATTTTATAGTGGTCCTAAGTCCTACCCACCCATGTCTTACTGACAGTGACTGTGTTTCTACTCTGGATCCCTCCAGACTCCTATATCCAAGTGTCTAATGGGCATCAGTGCCTGAATTTCTTTTTTCTTTTTTCTTTTTTTTGTATTTAGGACAGGGTCCACAGAGTCTCACTATGTAGCTCGGACTTGTAGTGACTCTCCTGTTTTCAGCCTCCTAAACACTGGGATTACAGATAAGCACCACCATGTCCAGTCTCAATTGCTGTCTTAGTGTGCCCCAGGGGTGGGGCTGGCACAGCACACCAGGGATTGAACCCTGGGTTCTGCCTAAGCAGGCACTTTAGTCTGCTGAGCTATATGGCCAGTCTTTTTTTTTTTAATAATGCAGCTTCTTCTCTCTCTCTCTTTTTTTTTTGGGGGGGGGCTGGCTCAGCTAGTCCTGAGGCATGTAGTGCTGGGGATCAAACTGTGGTCCCCTGCACCTGCCTAAGCTTGCCTAAGCAGATGTTTTAGACTGCTGAGCTATCTTGCTGGACTGAATTTTTTTTTCTGGAACCAGGGATTGAACTCAGGGTCTTGCACTTGCCAGGCAAGCACTTATCCTACTGAGCTCCCTCGCCAGCCCCTGAATTTCTTATAAGAGTCTGAAACCTAACAATTCAAAATTGTCTTCAACTTTTCCAACTCTTCCTACCTGCTCCTCTTTTAGTGGAACATCTCTTAATACCTTTTTTGCACCCAGTCACCTAGACCAGTAACTTCAGGCTCACCGTATGTCTGTTCCCCTCCCTGCCTGATTCCCATGAATTCATTCACTTAACTGCTGAGCTGTGCCCATTCTACTTCTTTGACATCCCTCGAATTTATATTCTCCCCATTGAAGTCTCCCTTGGATGATCTCACTGACTCCTTGTGAGAATCAGTTCTAAGTTCTCTCCTTCTATGCTACCCTTCCAACTGTGTACCTCTGATATGTGTGCACACTGGAGGTCAGGTGGGTGCCTGAACTCTCTTTCTGCCATCTCTGATGATAACAGAATAAGCCATGCCATGCTAAGTAGGAGTGAGCTGGTTGCCTAGTTTATCCTGTTGGATGCCTAAACCCCTTCGCTTCTTTTGTGCAGTACTTCACTCGCCTCTGCATGCAGGCATGGGTTGAAGAAGTCCTACTAATCTACACATGCCCTAGCTATCCCTGAATGCTCTGACTGGAGAAGGTCAGCTTGAGACCAGATCCTCCTCCTTGCTTTTTCTTCTCAGTGCCTGGAGAGTCGAAGTCAGTGTTCACAGAGATGAAGCTGATGCTAGTGATGGCCAAGATGATTACTTGAGTAGGGATGCCAGATTAAATACAGGATACCTAGGGAAAATTGCTTTCAGATAAGCATGCATGTTTTTAGTATACAAATGTCCTAAATATTGCAGAGACATTTATACAAAATTACTCCTTGTTTTTCTAAAGTAAAAATTTCACTGGATATCTTATATTGCCATTTTTAAAATCTGGCAGTCCTCTACCCAAGGAAGCTCCCAGCTCAAGCTGAGCACAAGAACTCATCTCTCTTTGACACAGACAGAGCAGGATTATGGCTCCCCTACATCCTCAGATTGAGTCACTGGAGGACTCAAAGGATAAATTCATTCTTTTTCTGTTTGTTTGTTTTTGTTTTTTGCAGGAGGTCATGGTAAAAAGAGGAGGCTTAGTCAAAGGAGTGAAATTTAAGTTGCATCTTAGATCTGTCCTAGGCAGGGAATGGGAGCAAGTGAATGAGTTAATGAATATGGTGTGAGTTCCTTGTGGGGAGGGACCATTTCTTACCCATCTGTATATTTATAGATAATTTATGGCAAGCCTGGCATAGGCTAGATGTTCAGCATTGAAGCAAAAGAGAGAAAAAGAGGAAGAGAGAGAAGAAGGTGGGCAAAGAGCAGCAGATTTAAAAAGAAACCAAAAAGCCCAGCTTGTGTGACTAGGTCTCCCAAGAGGGAAGTTGTGACTTGTGCCTTGGTGGCTGTGCCTCAGATATTCAAGGAAGAGCTGGAATCAGCTTTGAGTAGAAGTGGATGTGGCCCCTGGGAGATGGAAGAGAGGATTCCAGTTTCAGCTTTGCCCCTCATTTCATCCCAGAGGAGAATGAAATTCTAGGATTTTTCCAGGCCATTACCCTTATTCTACAGATGGGAAAATTGAGGCTCTGAACTAGGCAGGAGCCCCTGAACTTTGTTCTGAATTGAAGAACCAATTCAGCAACCATATTTGCTGAATGAATGATGTCTCTATTCATTCAGCAAATATTTCTAAAATATGTTAGGTATTATTCTAGGGAAAACCAGATCTCAAAGATAGATAGAAACACTTTCCTGGCCTCTAGGAGGGTCACAAATTGTGGGAAAACTAAAAAAGGAAGCCAGAGACTCCAGCCAGTGTAGGTCAGAGCTGTAAAGGAGGCAGGAGCAATGAGGAGGACTGTGGGAAGGCAGGGGTGGCCGACAGAGGGTGGGTAAAATCCAGGTGTTGAGGGGGGACTGTTCAATGGGAGGCTGGAGGAGCGAGGATGCACAAGTGAGCTCTCAGGTTGCTGGGACAGGTCACTGGGACAGGGACAGATGGGGGTAGAGCAAGGAGGATCCAGGACATGGGGTCCAAGCTCAGGTGAAAACATTAGGAGCTTTGATCTGGGACCCTAAGTCTGGTCCTTGAGGTCCCTGAAGTCTAGATTCCTTTCTCCAAGCCTATAGCCCATGCATTAGCATTCCTGTATACTTATTTTCATTTCATTTCTTTTGCTGCTGTGGGATTATTGTTTTTCTGAGCTTGGACTCAGCTTCCCTATCAAGACAATGGGCCCTTTTCATGGGCTCCACATTCTGGAATAGCATTACCAGGGTTTGGCAGAGGGGTTCCAGAGCCTATTCCTTCCATGCCACCCCATCTTCTCAGGGTTAGAGTGGCAGATGACAGCACAGCTATGGCCCCTGCTTTCCCTCCCTCACCATGTTCCCTATAATTTTATATTGAGACCTGTGGTCATGACGTGGATTTTACTGCACTAACGACATGGCCTGCCCAGGTTTAATGATAAAATCCATACTCTGGCCCTGGGCCTGCTCCTCGTTTGCATAATTCCCAGAATACAGCTCCCTGAAGCTTTTGACCTGGGCCATTACAGTGGCCGTAAAATGGGCCATAAAACCACTGGGGATGGCCAAGAGGAGGGGCTATGGTCTTGCTGGGGTGGGAACGAAACCCTCAACCCCCTACTCTTCCCTGGCTCTGCAGGAAGTATCCCCTGGCTCTTCCTTTGCACAATTCCCAGAATTTGAGAAACAGTGCAGGCTGGTGAGGCCCCCAGAAATCCTTGGTCCAGTTGTCCATCTGATGTAGGAACCCCTTCTCCAGTAGCAGTGTCACAGGTAGGCTTAGGTCACAGGTAGGGGTAGGAGCTTGGCAAGGCAGGCTGTCAGGAAGCGTCATCTTCCCAAGAACGTTCCCACTCCTTTTCTTGCTGAGCTCCCCAAGGGCTGGGCAAGGCCTTTTGCCACAGGTGGGTCTAGGTACAAGGACCGGGTGGAATCCTGTCCCTGTCCAGGAGAACTGGCTCCCTGGGGAGGTCAGGAGCCAGGCTGAGCAGTATTGTAGGGAGCAGTAGAAGTGGGAGGGGATGGGGACAGGGACCGCCGGCTGTCAACGCTAAAGATGATGAATGGGGGAGGTGAGGCGGGAGGCCCAGTGTTATCGGCAGTGGATGGGAGCGGGGCGCTCTCGCTCCTGCTAATCCCTGGGCGCTGCCTCAGCCCTTGCACTGATAACGAGGAAATGGGACTGACAACAATTTTTAGCTGAGAGATTCTTCACCAAAATGCCAGGCGGCCGGAGGTCTGACAGCGTCTGATTGAGTGTGTGAGTGTGTGTGGGACGCCCACAGCCCCCTCCCCACCCATGCAAAGATGGATCGCTCATTCCGCCTCCCGTCCACATTCATTACCGCACCTCCCTCCCCACCACCCAGCCGCAGCAGGCCCTGCCACCTCCACTTCACTGCCAGCCTGCTACAGGCATCTCGGAAGCAGGAGGAGAGCAGGCAGAGAAGGGCTTCCCACCCTGTCTTCAGCCTTACACAGGGCAATTCTGGCTCCAAGAGTAGACAGGGACCTCCAGCAGAGACAGGCCTGGGTGTCAGGCCAGGTCCCAGTGTGGGGATCTGCTGGGTTGCGTGACTTCCAGGGGTCTCTTTCCCTTGCTGAGCTGCCCAACTACCTTCCTGCCAATCAGTTGCATGGCTTCAACAGGAAGTGACTGGCTATAAACTGTAAAGAGAGACTGGCTGGTTGAGTGGAGAGACTAGGTCAAGCCAAGGTACCCTCTCCCTAGTCTGGGTTGGGCTCCAGTCCTCAAGCCTTGCAGTGAGGGCTCAGGTACCTGGGGGCCTAGCTCAGCCCTCTGCTGCCCCCCTCTGTCGGGACTTGCCAACCATTGGGGTTAGGCAACTAGTGGCCCTCATGGGTGCCTCTTCTCTGTAATTTTCCATAGAGAAGTTGGAGAGTATGTAAGGGTCGCATTCAAGGAGAAAGCCCTGCGCTACTAGGTCAATAATCCATGTCTGGCCTTATAATTCCCCGCCATGTGGTACTTCTCTGGTGTGAACTGTTTGCTTTTGTCCCCACTCTCTTGCGTGGGGGTTTTGTTCTTGCCTCTCTGCTTGTCCAAGCTGTAATCTCCATCTCTACAGTCTTTTCTTTGCTGACCCAAAGGCATGGCTTGGCTGCCTAGAGTTTGACTAGGGCAACAATGATGAATATTTTAGAGCTTTCAAGGATACAGATAGCCTGCTGTGGCACTTATGCGGTAGGTTTGCCACCACTAGACCAGGGGTAGAGGACATTAACATGAAGATAGACACCACAGTGGCGGATGGTAACAAAGGCTGAACTTTCAAGAGTATGTATGGGGTGTATATTGTGTCCTTATGTGAAAACAGGTATGTCCTTTGCTTCCTGCCCCTATCTCCATTTTCTAGTGACTAAGACACAGAAGTTCAAGCAGAACTCAACAGAGTTGCCTCTTTCCAGCTGTATGACCTTGGGCAAATCACTTAACAATTTTGAGCTTCATTCTCCTTTGTATGAAGTGAGGATAATAATATCTAACTTCCAGGACTTTCATGAACTCTAGTGAAATGAATCAGGGCTGTGTATGAGTGAAGAATCATTATTGTTTGGAGTAAGATACTAGCACACATCTGCTGTTTGTTCCTGCAGTCATCCCCTTCTGGCATTAGCCTGGCCTTGTCTTGTATCCAGCCCTCTTCCCCACTATGATTAAGACCATCTACCCTTCATGAGGTACCCTAGCCTTGGCTCCTCTTGTCCCTGGGGAGTTCCTTCTCCTGACCAGCCATACTTATCTGTTTATTGGTGGAGTGTCTGTCAGTGTGCCCATCTGTTTATCCATCATCTGTTCAATAATGACTGTTTATTGAATGTCATTATATACTAGGCTGTAGTTTGATACTGCACATAATTTACCTCATTTACCTTGTAACGGTCTTGTGAGGTAGGAATTATTGTCTCTATCACACTGATGAGGAAAGTGAAGCTCAAAATAATGCAATGGCAGATTTACAAAGGGAAGAGCAGGAATTTAAATCCAGGTCTGTCTGACTCCAAACCTAAGTAATACCTATATACCTGTCTGCTCAATTGCCTAGCTAATGATTCAGTACTATTCTACGGCTGTCTACTGATATCCACTATGGATCTGCTATAGTAAAGATGCCAGACAATAATAGACAAGACAGATACAATCTCTATCATCAGAAAACTTGGGACCTAACTATGGATGGAGATATTAAAAAATTGCCCTCAGAGTAGTCTTAGGAAAAGGGAAATACATGGAACTAAGGGAGTATATTATCTGGTCTAGGAAGTGATGGATGTGACATTTAAGAAAAGGTCTAAAGGAAGAATGGGAACCAGTCAAACAATGATTAAAGGAAGTAGTAGCTAGTACAGAGAGGAGAAAGCCTCAAGGAGGAGTTGAAAATAGTTCATTTGCTTAGAGGACAGAGAGTGAGGGGTGGAGTGTTTAAGTAGGCTGAGAGGTCACACCTTGAAAGACTTCTTTTAATCTACACTAATGAGTCTAGTTATTATTTTTAAAACATACAATACTAAATCTTTGAGTAGTTGTGTGCGGGAGAGTGACCTGATAAGGTTTGCATTTTTAAATAATCATTCTAATTGCAAAGTAGCTGATGACAAAAGGAACAAGAACAGACACGGGAAAGCTATTTAGGAGATAATCTCATGAACTCAGGTGAGAAATGATGACAGCATTCTAGTGTGACAATGATGGAGATAAGCAAAAGCAAACTGTTGAATGTGGAGGTTAAAAGACAGGAGTTAGAGATGGCTTCAGGATTTCAGCTTTGAGTAACTGTTAAATGGTATATCATTTAGTAACTTAGAGAATAAGAGAAGAGAAACAGGCTCAGTAAAGAAGAAAATAGGTTCAGTTTTGGATTTCTCAGTTGGAGGAACTGTTAAGATGCCTATGAAAATGCTGAGTAGGCACTGTATGTTGAGCTAGAGCTAGAAGTGTAGACCTAGAATACATCGACGTATAGATAAGAGCCGAAGTTCACTGCTGCATTCTGTTTACCTAGAACAGGGCATGTGGTTAACACTCAGGAAATAGTTGTTGACTGAATGAACAGGAATCAGTCAACAAGAGTAGGTGCATTCATGGAGTAATATGATGAAGAGTCTGCAAAAGAATCTCTAACTGGTTAACTCATAGACAAAGGGAATTTAAGTGATTAGGACTAGGAAGGAATGGTCAAGAGATAGAAAATGAAAAAAATGGGAACTGTGATGTTTTTGAAGCCAAGAAGGAAGGTTTCCAGGGGGAGAGGAATGTCATCAGTAAAGTCAAACAGTTCTGAGAGGCCAAGAATGCCAGGCATGAGAATGCCCCAACCACACATCCTATCCATAGGATAGCCATCTACTTTCCACTTCTTCATCTATGCATCCAAGTCACCTAATTGTCCCCTCTCACTCATCCCCTTTCTACTGTTCCCTCCAGAAAGCCATGATTGGTGCCTCTGCTCAGCATGGGACAGGAAGAGTTAACAGGATGACAGACGGCATTTTTTACCTTCAGTCAATATGAACAAGGCCCCAAGACTATGATTCCAAACATCTGGATTTCATCAATATGTGATCTGTCATCGTATATTGGCATTCCCCAGTCCCCGCGCCAGAGCAATGCGGCTGGTTTTATTAATACGTCAAATACATTATCCGTGTAATACACTTGTCTGGCTGGGGCCTCCCGCTGGGGCGGGGCGGTGGATTTGAATGTATGATGAATCAGTTTGCATTACATGTTCGTAAGTCATCATTTGTCAGGATTAATAGGCATCCCTGGTTGAGGAGGTGGGGGTAGGGAAGGCAGGGAGAGATGTGTATTTAGCTGTGGCCCACACTTACCCGCTGGTGCCCAGGGATCCCCTGAAAACAGCTGTGTACCCTCTTGTCCAGACCCCAGGTTAGCAGCTAGCACATAAGGGACAGAGGTGACATTTTCAGCAGTTCCAGGGTCACTTGGGACCAAATAGACCTATTTGTTTCTGTTTCAGTGTTGCCAAACAGCCACAGAGGATATGGTGGGGGTCCATTTACAAAAGCTGGCTATTTCCTCCTTATCCTTTAGGTCTCAACCTAGAATTCCTTCTTCCAGGGCCTCCCTTGAGTCTATCAGACTGAATTAGGTGCCTTCTCTGTGTTCCCACAGCCTCATGTGCTGTGTCTTTTGCAGCCTTCCTAACATGGTGTCATTATTACCTGTTGTATGCCTATTGCCTTCTTTAGATCATATATCTCTTTCTTTTTTGTTTCTTTCTTTCTTTTTTTTTTTTTTTTTTTT
>NDGN011521884.1:0-17490 GCA_002564285.1 Tympanoctomys barrerae | reverse complement strand
AAAAGAAAATGCCACAAAAAGGCATTTAAGGGATCTCAGGGGACACATATGACTAAGTAAAAGGAGACAGTGTGAACATTTCCATACAGTGGGGCTCTAACCACATTACATTCTGCAAAAGGCAAAACTATGCAGACAGTGAAAAGATCAGTGGTTACCAGGGGCAGGGGGTGGAAAGACGACTAGGAGTAGCAGAGGATTTGCAGGGCAGTGACACTATTCTCTGTGACTCAGTCACGGTACACACATTTGTCCGGATCCACAGAATACATGGCACACAGAACGGAGCCTGGTGCAAGTCACAGGCGGAGGTCACCACGACGCGCTGTGGGTTCACCAGCCACCAAGGTACTCCATGGGATGCATGTACGGGGCAGGGGCACACGGACATCTCAGAACAATCCTCTCAATTGTGTGTCAATCTAAAAATAGCTCTAACGTAAATATTATTTTAAAAAATCAATGTGAGGCTGAATTTTCACTATCTGAATAATATCAACATTGTACTATAGAGTTAGTAATGGAACAGAAATACTATAATATGCAACTTAGAAAATATTCTTGAATATAATGGAATTTTTTTCAGGCTAAATAATTTTGTTAAAATTGCTAAGCAGCTGGGACAAAGTATGTCCCTACATCATATAACCATGGTATATATAATAATGACAATTCCAAACAAGTTTAAAAATTAAGCCAAAATAAATATTAAATGGTGTATGAAGGTGTACATGCCTATAGTACAAGAACTCCAGGAGGCAGAGGCAGGAGGATTGTAAATTCAAGTCCAGCCTGGGTAATTTAACGTGACTCTGTCTCAAAATAATATATATATATGAATGTGCCCCAGTACGAAGGGCCTGGGTTCAGTCTCCAGTCTAAAAAATGACATATTACATTAATGTGTCATTTTTAAAGGTAAAAAGCAGTTGAATATCAATACTATTATACAGTTCAAGCCAATGTATTACTTATAAAAAAAAAAAAATCAGGGGGCCTGCCCATTAAGTAGTTCAGGTATTTAAGTGCCTGCTGAAACAAAGCAATCAGGCTCATAATGCTGTGGTTCGATCCCCTCATCCTCAGGCCAAATCAGACCTGCCCTGAAGGCATCCTGAGCACCCTCCTACAAAAAAAAATATCCTTAGGGTTGGGGAGATGGCTCAGTGGAATAAGCACTTCCCTGGCAAGCTCAAGAACCTGAGTTCAATCCCCGGTTCTGCCAAAAAAATCAAACATGAAAAATACTTTCATAACCTTCTCAAAAGGAAAACCGGTATTAAAATAAATCCTATACTGTACAAAAATTAAGTATTCAACACATGGAAAAATTGTCTATGCACATAAAAATGCCTGTGTCACAAAGTTAACATTCTTTTAAAAGTTGAAAGCCCAAACCAATTAAATAGGAGAAAAAAAGTTATCATGTAAAACAGAGGATTAATATTCAGATTATTCTAACAATCTTTAAGGAAAAGACAAAAACCTCAACAGAAATGAAGTTATAAACTTAAGAATATATCACAGAGAAATGACTTTTTCTGCATTCACTGCAGCATTCTTTGTTATTGCAGAAAAAATTAATTTCCAATAATAATTTGACTAAGTGAATTGCTACACTTCATAGTACATAATATTATAGTAGTTGGCTGTTTCTAAAACTGTATATTAATAGGTATTATATGGGGAGTCCCTCAAACTATATAACTAAGTGAACAAATGAAGTATAAGATAGTGCAACTACTCCCATTCATAAAAATATATTCTATGTGTCAATATTAATGAATTGGCACCTGTGAATATTAGGATAAAGGAAAACATTCTTTTATAAGAACAGATTAGAAGGAAGCAATATATATATATATATATATATATACACAAGATAGGAGCTAAGATTATTGTACTACTAATTTCTGTTGGTTTATTGAAAGGAACGCTTAATGTTTAACTGATCAATCTTGCATTCTTATATCTGGTAATCTGAGCAGCTACATCAAAAATAATAATATGTACTTTAAACAACCATTGTTAATTTTCTATCATCTTGTTTTGAAATTCTGTATCATCTGTATTGTTTTGTTGTCTTTGTTATTTTGGGTTTTTTTTCTCTTTAAAATAAAAAAAGAACGGATTATGTTTTTTTTTAATTTTATATGTTTAGTACAGGGTCTACAGGGTCTCACTACACAAATCAGACTCATAGTGATCCGCCTGTTTTCAGCCTCCCAAGTGCTGGGATTACAGGTGCACACCACCATGCCCAGTCTCAATCGCCTTCTCGGTGCATCCTGGAGGTGAAGCTGGCATGGCAGGCTGGGGATCTAACCTGCCTAAGCAGGCGCTTTAGTCCGCTGAGCTGTCTGGCTGGCACTAATAACAGTTATGAATTACTTATGTCATTATACAAATAGAATGGCGCCTTGGTTCACAAACTTAATTCATTCCATGATTCTGGAAAAGTGGCCATGTTTGTGTTCATGTGGGAAAGATGGCCACAGTCATGTTCACCTGATGCACAGTTCACAAACAAAAACAAAATTTTGCCAAATGCTCCTGTTTGCAAATGTAACTGTTCAAACAAAAGTGTCCAGGAATGGAGGTACCACTGTACATGAATATCACCTTAAATCACTTAGTCTGTAACACATATACACGAGACACAGCCAATTCTAGCCATTTCCCAGAATATATTTGTTTTAATCAATTGGTGAAATCCACATATACACACAGAATCACAGCTTCTTTAGTAACATAGAATCTGACTTGAAATTTCCATTTCAATTCCTATCTGTCCCAAGGACAGTAAAAAGCAAAACCATATTTACAAGGAAAAGGAAATTAGCAGATCATCAGTTCGATTCCAGTTCTTTAGCTGGTATTTTACTGCAGTTTTCCTCTGACATAAAGAGGAGCTTTGTCTGCCTCCCCCTCAGAGCACGCCCAATCAGATCTGAGGTCTGAAACTTTTAATCAATAAAAGGAGGAAGGAGAATGTGTTTTGGTCCTCCAGTCCACCTGCTCATCATCCTGTTGCCAAACAATCTGTGGAAGCAGACCACTACTGCCTCTCCCAATTTGCTTTGAAAGGGGAAGATAATTGGTCTTTACAACCCTGTGGGGCCACTTCCTTGGGCAGGGGGACACACCTTCCCATTACCCTGGTGCACACATCCACTCACCCTCCTTCCTGCCTATCTTGTCTTCTCTCCCTGCTGCTCTCCCTTCCCATCGTCCTCAAAAGCTCTGGCAGTATATCATTCATTCACCCTCAGCCTCTCCAAGCTGCCAGCATCTGCCCCAGGTGACAGCCCGGGCCTTGGCACATACCAGCGTTTCGAGCTGTGACCTTGGAGCCGTGTCTCAGCAGCCGGACAAACACGTTGCCATCACAGTGGTTCACCATGTGCAGGTGGAGGCTTCTTCGCGTCTGGATCCTGACCAAGCACTTTGCCATCCTGGATCCTCTGCTCTCCCCAGGGCTGCTCTGCCCTCACGGCAGGCAGCAGCCGCCAGCCATAGTGGCTCTGATCTCCCCCTCTAACTGCCCATCCTGTTGCAAAGGAGCAAGGCAGGGCACACTGACAATGACTCAGATGTCAGGCTCCTAAAGTAGCCAGCAGAAATAACTCCTGAGGGACAGGCAAGGGACAGGGAGGGGGCAGGGGAGCTATTTTAAACTCTGCACTTGTTCCACTCACAAACAATAAAACCTTGTGCCTTACCCTTACCCAGCCTTCTCTAAAGCATCCGGATGAGAAGATGTCCCTAAATATCTCTTAGCACCCCACAAATCAAATGTCCTTAGACTAGAGATGACAAGTGTGTAGCATCACAAAGTAACCTACTGTGATTTCTTTAAAAAACATTGTCAAGACTTTATTAAGTTCTAGGAGGAGCCCAATAAAAACACAAGACAAGCCACATTTTTAAAAAGGAAAACAAAAACATTTAAAAAGAAATGCATATAATTAATTTTAATGATGTAATTAATTTTAATAACCATAAAATAAGCCTTGTGGAGACAGCAGTGCCTCTGAGGACAAGACAGGACAATAAACGCATGTGTAAGTATTTCATAGTGCGAAGCTCTCTGGGAGAAATAAAGCAGGGTGACAGCATGGGAGGAAATAGATGGCCAGGCACCGAGCACTCACCTGGGCACGCCCCTTCTACGTATCTTTCCAAAAGAGTTAAAATCATCACACCACAGTGACACTGGCACGCCCATGTTTATAGCTGCACAAGTAGTAATAGTTGAATCTTAGAAACAGCTTGTATGCCCATGAAGGAATGAATGCACAAAGAACAAATGGTCTTTATATACCATGTTGTACTAACCTACGCCAAAGAGAGATTACTTGAGACATTTTTAGGTAAATGGATGCACCTCGAGATCATAATTTTAGGTGACATAAATCAGACACACAAGTCTAACGACTACACTGTTTCTCTTATATGAGAAATCCAAAGAACAAATAAAGACCAAAATGAAAAATAGATAATGGGCAGCAGGAAGAAAATGTTCAAACAGGAAGGGGAACAGGGAAGGGGATGGGGAAGTGAAGGAAGGGAAAGGGGATTTTAAAAAAGAACAGAAGGGAAAAAATGGGGGGGGGAAGCTTTCATAAATGGGGAAGGGATGAAAGGAATGGGGGGAAAGAAGAAATAACCTATATTATGCACAGGTGCAGATTCCCTATGATGAAATGATCATCATGTATGGCAAACATGCACTGATTATAAAAACATTTTTAAAAGAAAGCAAAGGCTCTTCCACAAGGTTACTCACTGATACATTATATTCTTAAGCTTGACCCCATTAATTTTTAATTTTATGCCAGAAGTGAATCACTCGTGAAAGAATAACAACTGAAAGCTTCTTTCAGAGATCATGGTGCCCCATGCCTGTCACCGCACTGTTTACCAAATGGAACAGAACGTGGCTACATGTGCTTCCAGAGGTACAGGCAGATGACCCAAATGACATACGTAAGATGACCAGCAATGTAGGAGTAAAATCATAAGAGGGCAATCAGAATGAGAAGGAACCTCAGATATCACTTCACCTTGTTTAATTAAAAAGGAGATGAGATTTAGGTGCTGTTGGTAACCAGCATGTGCCAGGTAATTGTACATGGTTACCAAACAAATAAATAAATGATCGCTCCTCAGCCCTCTCTATCCAGTGCTCGGCCCACCACCAATCCACCACTAATGCTGAAACCTCTCCACCTATGTGGAGTCCAACCACCAGGTAAACTGGGGACTCAAAGGCTCCCATCAGATGCTTAGATGAGAGTGACAGCACCCAGACAAGGCAGTGCCTGGTGATTCAGGGTGGCTTACGGAGTGACGGAGAAAAGGTATGCGGAGTGGCCTGTCATCGCCGTAACCAGAGCAGAGAGACGCACATCTATTTTAGGAATCTGGAGCTTTGGCATCAACAGGGATTTCAGAATTTCAGAAACATGTCCCTCCTTTTCATCTGTGCAGACTCATCAGCAAAATCTTGTGTGTGACAGCCAAAGTATTAGGGGATAAAAGTGTGCATACCTGCTAACAACTGTGCTGCTTAGGAATTAGAGTTGCTACCCATGTAGAGTTGCTTTTATTTATTATGTACATTATGAAACTTACACAAGAGAAGTTACATGATAGGGTGATAAAAAAAAAATGTTGGTAGAAGTCTGAGTAGGTTCCTGTTCCTCCCTGTGTGTCACAGCATGAGCCTACGACATTTGCTCCTACTCTGAAAGGAGGGCTCCAGGGCCTGCAGCTTGCCAGCAGCATTACCAAGTAGGAGGCTACACCCCTGTGTACATGGCCTCAGGAGGACAACCAGTGAACATTCTCTGCAGGTAGCCTTGTGCCAAACTACTCACATCTCTTTTCAGGATCCTGTCCAAACAGCCACAGACCTATCCTTCTGGATCACCTAAAAGAATGTTACCAGCACAGACTGTCCAAGGCTTCACTCTACATGGATGACAGAGTCTTAGGAGATGAGAGAAGAGGGAGGGACATGCTACAGATGCCTGCCTCAGTTTTAGCCTATCTCAAAGAATGTCTACTCAATACTTGTTAACCAACCCACATACAAAAATACTGGAACATGGACCCTTGTGCTGATTGTGGAGTATCTCTAAAAGTCAGAGAACTAGCTCTGCTCTCTGTGGCAGGCAGGGTTTAGCAACACTTTCACTTTTCCTCTGCTATGGTTTTTTAGGAATTGGTGTGAGTGTTTACTGGTCTAAATGCCAAGCCCACTATGTTCTGTGGCCAGAGTTGTCACACTCGGGATGTTTTCCACTGGCTCTACTCCCAGCTTGGGAGGACTGAGGATGGGTTCCATGGAAAGGCACATGACTGGCATGCTTACTCACCTTCGGCAAATTCTTTAAATCAATTATTAAGCAAGCAGCAGCACTGCATCCTGAGCAGGAGCAGTGACTTGAGAAGTCCTAGTACTGAACAGCAATTCCTCTAAGACTATAATCTTCAACATACACAGTAAGCAAATGAGGAATGAGAGCTAGCCCCAGAGCAGGCCTCCCTTGATGTAATGGATTCAACTCTTAAGAGAGTGGGTATCCTGCGCAAAGTCTGTTTGCCGTGTAGGCTCAGTCACCCAAAGAATCCTGTTTGTGACCACACACTTGGCCCCAAGCCTTCTCACTACCCATTGCAAGGTGATGGCCATCCGTGGAAGACTCACAAAGTCCTGGGGTGCTATGATAGAAAACCAAAGGCTTCAATTCTGTCCCAGACACCTAACAGCCCTCCTCCCTGAACCACAGAGCTTTCCTGTATTTATATTCAATAAATTGTTTCTTTTGATTATTGATTTAAGTAAAAAATAAACATAGGTCTTTAGTTACAGGTTCCACTTTTGAAAGATACAGGTGAGTCATTTAGATGTATTCCTTGTCATCGAAGATGCCTGGGCTGGGAATGTGAGAACCAGGATATAATCCCAGCCCCAGGATGTCCCAAGGGTGACGTGGAACAAACTGTCTCACATCTCCAGTCTTCTCACTGTGGAAGAATTGTAAGTGGATATGCTACATCAGGGGTTGGAAGAGGCCCAGGCTGTGACTGCTAAGCTCTGTGGGCCAGGAGGCAAAAGTTCACTTCTTGCTCAGGTAGCTATGTAACCATATAGGACATAACAGCCAGACCCAAGCCCAAGGACACTGCTTTTAATGGGCTGGCTGTGAGCTATACTTTGCTGACTCCTGCTCAAGACTGTCTTCAGTCTCCTCTCACCATCAAATTCTATGAAAAACACCCCTGTCCCCAAGCTCCCATTCCCATGCAAAAGACTAAGCTGAGGTCTGGGATTCTTTTAACTTGATACTCAGCCAAAGAACCAGAGTTCAGAGCTAGAACACACTGAGTGCTGCTTGAGTCCAGTGTTCTCATTGTCTAAACAAGAAAAAGGAAGGCTGGTAAGATGCAGGGTCTTGTCTGTGGTCACTGGCTGCTTGTGGAGGCGCCCACAGCAGAGCCTGCACTTCTTCCATCCAAGGCATTCATAGAGAAAAAAGCAGTTGCTTGAACCATTACTATGTTTATAGAGAAAAACAGTGTATTTCAAAGGTGCACCTTTTGTGGAGAATTAGCCAGCTGAGCAATGCAAATGGCTGGCCTCTTCATGTTTACACTGAGGAATGCCCTGGCCCACAAAAAGAATCTCTGTGGGGAATCCCCAACCACAGAACTGGGAGAAGCGCCAGCTGCTGCCTTGAGATGGAAACTATACAGTCCTCACAAGATGAAATGCACTTCACCCACAGTACAGGAAATACTAAACATTTCAAAGGTATCCTTCAAGTGACACAAGCTTGTAAGTACTTTAGTTGTTAGGAAATAGGAGAAATCAGAGTTCCAAAGATCAAACTAGCACCAAGGAAAAGTTCACATGGAAAGCAAGTGGTTTTTGAAGAGACTACAGTGTAAGTAATTCTGCAGCGCCTGCTCAGGCTGCTATCTTGCCCCCTGAGCTGCGCTTGCCATCTCCTACCAAGGACAGCTGCGGACCCAAGCCATGGTCCTTCATTCTAGAACTCAATAGGTGACAATGGCTTCAGCTTGTGTTTTACTAAACAATAGTCACTACAGAGGCAAGTTTTGCTGCCATGAGGCTGTCAGTGGCAGAACCCTCAGCTGCCTTTAGATGGGAAAGCTGGGGCTGGCCCATCACCAAACTCATGCATAACACTGCTCTGTGCAAGTGCCTTCTACATGAGGGTATTTGTCTGCATTCGAGTCAGTGTAATAATCCTAATTCACTGCTTGACTTTAGTTGGCTCTGACACATCCGTATGCACTAGTGTCTTCAAGAGTAAGCAAACAAAGCAGGAATTTTAAAATTGTACCCTCAAGGTGATTACCACCACATTAAAATGCAGAGAAGGAAGGTGCAGAGCTGTTCACCTAACTGATTCCAGGACAGTGACTATCTGGAAGTGACTATTTTCTGCTTATGTATGTTTTTTTGTATTTTTCTAAAATTTTTAGTTGATAAGACAATAACTCATCCTGAACCCTGAGGTATGGACAGGTGTAGCTGTAGCTCATCATTTCCAGGTCATAGTTACTGAGAGGAGAAAGGGGTCTCCAGGGTTTATACAGTCCTTACTATGTGCAGTAGAATGCATGTCATGCCAGCATTCACACAAGAGGCCAGTGTCTTGTCACTCACATGCACCCCATGCTCCTGAGCCTGGGGCAGAAGGGCCTGAGCACAACAGGAGGTAGGTAGTTTAGGGAGGAGACTCTCAGACCCTGAGAAAAGGGTAACCCCGAAAAGAGGCTAGACCTGCCCATGGAACTCCAGGGGGGAAGGAAGGAGAGCTTTGTCGGACATGCAAGGAAGACACCAGAGTGAGTAGATGAAGAGAAAAGGCCATAACAGTCACAGTGCTGGGTAGAGTTGGAGCAACTGCACAGCACATGAAAGACGCTGCTGGGGTGGGATGGGGGCCGGGCAGGCAGCAAGGCAGAGCCCACTGCCACCTGTTAGTAGTGGAGGGTGGAGTCGGATGGATCAAGCACACAGCGTTCCTCATAGATGAGGACAGGATTGTCTTTGCATGCTTGCCTGCCCTCACACATCCACACGCAGTCTGCTGAGAAGCGCAATAAAGGTAGTCATCTATAGTTAGTGCTACGCAGCATAAGCAACCCCTTAAACATCTTTACAGGCATGTGTGTGCTTGTATGCGTGCACACGCATGCGCGCGCGCGTACACACACACAGGGATAGTGTATGCTTGGTTCAGGGTGATATGTTTTACCACTTTTTAAAATTCCTATCTATTCTTTGATATAGACATGTCTCTGGCAGTATCAAGCCTCCACTCATTCCATCAGGATTGCACCCGAAGGCCCCACTATGGAAACACTGGAGTCTCCACTGTGCTTCAGTTAGTTCATCCAGTAGAGGAATCACATGTTTCCAGTCTCATGCTGAGGTGGGCATGCTTTTCCATCCTGTGTAATTATGTGAGCCTGTACTACTGCAATGGCAGACAAGAATGGCTTTCATTAAACGTCAGCACTTGACAGCAGCCACCAAGTCTCACGTGATCAATTTCATTGCTCATCTCTACCGCAATTCAGCTTTCTTCTATAATGAGAAATACACTCCACTAGTAAAACACACAAGTATGTTGCTGTCTACACTATGGAGAACTTGCTCTGCTTATTTGTTAATTTATTCAAATTAACAACTCTTTAAATATGGTGTTTTCATCCAAAACAATTCCCACTATCTCTTTCTTCCTCTTCTGAAATTCTCAAAATTCTGAAATTTTGAAATTCTGAATGGCGCTGTCCAAATGTCTTGTCTTTCTTTTGTGAACTTTCCACCAGCATTCATTGCTCTGGACACAGCAACTGAGCAACTTCTGGCCGAGCACTGAAAATATTCCTGTTGCTGAGTGGTGCCTAGGAACCAATTCTGTTTTTATTCCACCCAGACATAGGCCACTTCAGCACTAATCCCTCAGCTGTTCTTAGGGTGATTAGGGTCACATGTTCCCCCCAAAAGGCCAGTGGGTTAATCTGGCCAATAACACCCTGCCCAGCTGCTTTTGTGACACTTGCACTTCTTGGATAAATGAAAACAGCTTGTCAGACAAATAGGTGATCATGACCTCAGAGAACCATGGTGACAGGGATACTACCACCTCTGGCCCCATCCGGGACAGCTGACAGGACACCCCCATGACCTCACAGAGACACAGCTTCCAGAAGTCAAACTGATTTTTAAAAACTCCTAGTGAGACAAATCTTCTAACCTGACTTGAGCTGCTGACCTTGACCTATATTTGAATCCAATTTCGAAATACGTGATCTGAAACTCCCCCGAACAAGAATCTGAGCCATGACAGAGAGATGAGTACAGCAGCATGAAAGGTGAGTAGAGACATTCAAGCACCCTCCTCCACTCAAGTCTGACATTCAGGAAAGCAGCGCACACCTCTGACTCTTGAAATGGCTCCAATATCTAAATGAAATTGTTTGCTATGATTCTTTGGTGATGCTGCCAAGTCACTAAACCTTCCTGTATCTTATGAATCTCAGATTTGAACTAAAGAGGTGGAGAGGCTTTCTCTCAATAGCTTTCCATGATGGGAGGGGATGGACTGCATTAGCCTATGGGCCACATGAGCTGTGAGTGACCCTTCTCAACAGTCCTGCAACTAAGTCTTCTTCCAGTGTCTCCTCCTGGTCTCATTCTCTCTTACTTCAGCCCTTCTCTACTTATTGTGTCTTTTTGCTTCCAACCCAGTGGTTCTTACTTAGCCAGAGCCATTTTACTTCCCAGGGGACCTGTGGCAATATGTGGAGTCATTCTCCCTTCTCTGAATTGGGGAGGCACTAGGAAGCCAGGGATACCACTACATATCCTATAGTGCACAGGACAGTACCCGAACAAAGAAATGCCCAGTTCAAGGGGTCAGTAACCCTGCAGTAAGAAACTCAGCCCCTCACATACTCACCTGGACTCCATCCTCTATACTTCCCAGAGTTAGAATACAACTCCAGTGAAGTCAACTGCAGGCCTGAATATCCCCACTGCCTCCCAGATGATCTCAAATTAGTCTGAACAATCCAGCAATCCTGAAGGCCGATCATGACCCGGCTCTTGCCTGTCTTCCCACTGGCCTTCACCATTCCCCTTTCTCCTCTTTGAACCACACATGCCACTACTGTGAGTGGACTGGACCACTCCCATCTCCTCTCCTGTCATCTCTGCTCAGTCCTTTGCCCACAGATTTTATGTAGGATGCTCCACAATGATAAAGGGCAAGACACTCCCCAAGCAGCCTGAGTCACTGGTGCCCAGTGAGGCAAGCAGAAAAGGGAGCACGTAATTCAGTCAGCAGAAGCAGGAACTACTCAATGGGCCTGGAACCCCACTGTCATTCCCCCAAATTGCTGTGAGCCTCCAAAGAATATCAGTATAGTCAGTGCGCAGCAGGGTAGCAGTAAGGTCTACTAGTTACAAGAACTGTGTTTGAATTTCTGTCTTCTTTAAATTTGGCTTTCATTCAGACATAGAAAGTATTGAGACATCAAATTCTAAAGATGACACAGAATTCATCATATTATGTGCTCAAAAGCTCAGGAAAGAGGGCCCACTTACAAGAGTAGAAACATCATCTTTGCTTATAGCTGTGCGCTTTGCCACTGTTGTTACCTGTTATCTATCAGAGAAGTATGAAACTGAGCATCAGGGTTCATCCCAGGGACTGTCTGAATCTCACTGCCTGACACAGACAGAAACATGAGGCAGGAAGTTGAGGGGTAACTTAGCTGTGGTGGGTCAAGAGAACGCAGCTGTGTGCTGTGGGAACCACACCTTAGATTTCTTGGCATCTAAGATGATTCTGCCCTTGAACTGGGTTGGGAAGGTCAGTCTATTAATTGAACAGTTAACAGTATTTTTTAACTTCCACTTGTATTATTTTTAAGTTCTTTATAAACACTGAGAGTTGTTATGATTTTCTCCTTTAAAACTCACAGAGATGCCTATAAGTACCACATCTGGAGAAAAATAACCAGACATTCATGGAGCTCTGAACTTCTAAGACTAAGACCTATCAGTTTGACTTTGCCACCAATGAAATAATTTAAAACAGTTCTTTCAAACAATTGGGAAAATTTAAAAAGCAGTTTATGGATTCCTGTATGATGAGATTTTAAAATGTTATTGCACTTAACCAAAATGTTTTGTCTACTGTGCAGACAGTTGTTATGTGGAAGATGAGGCTAGGATTGAGCCATGGAATCTCACTATAGAAAAGGAAGCAAAAAGGAAGGGACCTCATTAAATGAGACAGAGTTCAGAGCAAAGCTTGCCAGCTTCCCCTCATCTGGCCTGGGAGTCTGCACTCCTCACCCTACTTGCTCCATCTCATTCCCACTAGGCTCAGCTTTTCAAAACACAGTCTCAATTCTGTGAGTCTCCCTTCTCTTTTCCTCTTCTATCTTCCCCTCTTCACCCCATTAGCCACATCTTTCTTCATTCAAACCTGTGAGAATCACCATCCTCACTCAGAACAACCCTCCATAAACATCACTGGTCAGAAACAAAAGACATATTTCTTTTACTTCAAAAACATAAAGGGCCAGATTGATAGCTCAGAAGACTAAAGTGCCTGCTTAGGCAGAGTGCAGGAGCCAGGGTTCTGTGCTGGGCCAGCCCCGCCCCTGGGGCACACTGAGATGGTGATTGAGACTGAGCAAGGTGGCATGTGCCTGGAATCCCAGCACTTGAGAGGCTGAAAACAGAAGGATCACTATGAGTCTGATCTATGTAGTGAGACCCTGTACACCTTGTAGACCCTGTCCTAAATACAGAAAACAAACAAACAAACAAAAAACAGAAGCAGACAAGCAAAATGGATCCAGAGTCACTGGGGCGAATAAAATTAATTTAGCAATGAGTCTTCAGAGTTAGTTTTTAGGACAGACAACTATATTTATTATAGCAAGACTGTACTCACACTGCAGTTGAAACTGGACGTGGTGGTGCACCCCTCTAATTCCAGCTCTTGGGAGGCTGTAAGCAGGTGGATCACTACTGAGTCCAATTTTTGGAATTCACATTGCATCACCATGTGACGAGAATGCTGGATATGGAGTTACAGGACTTAATTCTTTCCCTCCTATGTATTGGCCTTGTGTGGGTCCAATTCCTTTCTCCTTACTCCTATTTACTATGGGAATGGTCATCCTATGTTATTGCACCTTGGAGTTAAGTAACTTATTTTTATTTCTTAAGGAGATTCACAGCATGGAATCTACTTTGAATCTCAGAAGGGACTTTGACTTGGAGTTTTGAAAAATGCTTGAGCTTCCGGAATTATTGTGGTTTTGATTTCACACAAGATGGCTGCAATATGTTTAAATATGAACTTCATTTTATTTAAAGATTAGGTATGGTTTAAAGAGATGTGTTTGAGTATAAATGTGACAGTGAGCTTTGATAGAGAATACAATGAAAGAGCACTTAGAATTAAGAAAAAAAAGAAGACTGTACTCACAATACCATTCCTGTAGACTAGCTGGGAATGGGAGCAAGGTATCTGTGGAAACACTCACTTCCATACTTCAGTCTTTCCCTCTACGCATGGGATTGTGGGCACCCTGTTACCAGTTTTCCCGCTAACCATCAAAGTGGCTGTTCAGGAAAAACCTACTAAAATCCTTCACAGTTCAATGTGCTGCTGTCTCTCTCCAGGTATTTCCAGTTTCAATTCTTATTACGAACTGAAAAGCTTTCTCCTATGGAAAGAATCCTTAACTTGAAGCTGAGGTGGAGGTGGTCACTTTGGGACAGGAACACCTGACTTCTTGCAACTGCCCAGTATCCAGATCTTCAATGATGAAGTAAAAAGACCACATAAAATTAAGGAAAAGAACTGTATGTATCATTGGTTCCAGTAACCTCATTTTGTGGAATATTTTTTCTTAGTATTATTATTAAATCAATAAGAGTGCGAGATTGGTCTCAACAGGTGTCAGGAGGAAGCAGTGTGGCAATACTCTCTGAAGTAAAGTCCTCAGAGAGAAAAATGAACAAAGGGAGTGAGAAGAAGAGAGAGAGGGAGGGAGGGGAGAGCAGAAGGAAAGATAAAAGTATACATAAAGGAGAGAGGAAGGGGCAGCCTATAAGCACATTCGCTTTTAAAAATATAATTCTTGTTTGTTTGTTTGTTTGTTTTGCAGTACTAGGTATTGAACTCAGGACCTTGCACTTGCCAGGCAGGCACTTATGCTGCTGAACTGTATTCCTGTCCCCTAAAAATAAAATAATTCTTGAATTGAAGTAGACCCTATTTATTTCACCTGTGTCAAAACTCAGATAAGGGATCCATGGAATAGGAAACAAGAGGCTGAGAAATTACTGAAGCAGAAAGAGGATGACCAGCACTTGTGAAGAGTTCCTTGTAATTCCACCCACGCAACTGTAACTGTAGTTGAGACCAGCTCCTTCCAACAGGACTTCAGCGATGGTGGAAGTGTTTTCAGTCTCATAGTCCCATACAGCAGGCACCAGCCACATGTGGCTGCTGAGCACTGCAACTTCAGCTAGTGTGCCTGAGGAATGGGATTTTTCATTTTAGGAAATTTACACGTAGCTTTTTTTGATTTTGTTTCTTTAAATAGTTGTATTTTACTGGTGCACGTTTGTAATGTATGGCTACATTCATCATGGCATTTCTTAATTCTTCACAATGCACTCCTCTCCCTCCCCATTCCTGCATTTCTCAAACCCCTTCACTCATGTATATCAACCTAAACTTAGCTTTAAATAGCCACCTATGGTTTGCCACTTTAACATCACTTCTGCTGTCACATGGAATTTTATTTTATTTTATTTTCCATTGCTGCAAGGAAGCTGTATTTGGAGAAGTCTTTAAAGGACCTTTTCATACTTGATTCCAGTCCAAAGACTGTAGGTACTTGAATTCAGCAAAGTAACCCAATATAGATCAATAGCCCATAATAGTAGTGGGTTATCAGCACAACTGGCAATTAAGTTGTTGACTTGAGCCTATTATAGCTCAGTATATTAATATAGCTTTACTTTTTATACTTCATGGTTACACTTTTCTGCTGGATGGTTAAGACCAGGTTAAAGCAAGACATATATAACTAAAAATGTAACATTTGCTATCTGACAAGGTCAGTCAATCCTCTCAGGATTTATCCTGGAACCATGTACAGCACCTTGTAGATTTTCTGTCAGTGTCAGCTATCTGGATGAGTCATGGCCATTGCTTGACCAATTTGCTCTCTGTAAAAGCCTGAGAGAATTTTTCTCTTTAGGTGACTCTCCTTAGGCACACATCATTGATCACTTTCCTCTTTGGCCCCATAATCTCCTTAATCAGAAATACTGGGACATCACTTAATTATAGGATATCACAGCAGAGATTCTTTTATGTCCTGAGTTCTCACTGACCTTGAAGGGCTAGAGCCAAAATATTGGCTATCTTTTTATCCCATCTATCTGTCTCACTTTTGGTCTGCAAACTTTAGTTGTTAAAAATCCAGAAGAGAAATTTAAAGATATTATTATCCTATAACACAGGCAGTTAAGCTTGACGTCACTATCTGTCTGAATATCACATACCTTAGACATAAAATAGAACTGTTATTTTCCAGCAACCATGGATATTTTAAAATATAAATCCCTATTACATGGAATTTTAGGAATAATTTGCACAAGTGAACCTTCTAGAAGAACCCAGCAGAACTCTCACTATAATATAGCTTTCTAGCTAAACATACAAAAAAAAAGCTTCTTTGTTACAAACATAGTTAATGCCTCACTCTGGCCCCTGCCCCATACCTGCCCAGTGTACACAGAGCTGGCCCCTCAGGAGCCTTGAGGCAGGGCTGGGATGAAGCAGCAGACTTACCCTCACCCAGGGGAAGCTCCTCGTCCTGCTCCATAGGGGAAGGAAGCAAGGGCTGCAGGGGCTCCATGTTGATGATGAGTTGCTTGTTCAAGGAGTGGGAGCTGCGGCTCTGGGTGATGCTGACTCTGTGAACAGACACAGCCAGATGGAGTTGGAGGCCACAGCAAACTCTGGCCTCTAGCTCAGTGGCCACCCATGCTGGAACTGCCTCGGACACACAGGCAAATTAAGTCAAGAGTAGAGATGATGTAACAAGCAAGGGGCAGCCCTGATTACCTTCAAGATCCTCATAATCTTATAAATGTCCATGTGTCCCACTGCAACCGAGCAAAAGAAAATATAGTTCTCGAGTATCCTCACGCCCAAGCATGCTGGCTCACAACACAAGCACTTTGAAGACACAGAAAATAGACATGGGAGTGAGCTGGCATGAAGCAGATGCACAGAAAGGTGAAGAAGGGTGTGGCAGAGTGTAAAAGACAAGTGTTCTTGCCAGATAGATGGCACAGCTGTCCGGGGGGGGGGGGAGCTACTCTGCGCTGCTGAATGCCAGCCATTAACATTGCCATTCACACCCTGCTCTCCAGCAGTGCATGCTCATGAGCAGCCAGGACGGACAGCAGAGGCCAAAGGAACTGTGCAGGTGTCTCCACAGACTGACTGGCTGTGACTGGGAACCTGTTTGCTTACCTGCTACAGGGAGGTGGGCCTGCACGGGGTTCTGGCACCCTTTCCCCCCACTGCTTCCTGTCAGATTCAACCACCTGTCCTTTGGATATGGTGTCTTGTGTCTCTTGGCCTTTGATGCCTTTTTTCCTGGATTGCTCCTCACAGAGGCAGACTCTCTCTCCCTGCCTCTATCTCTTTCTTCTTCTCTCTCTCTCTCTCTCTCTCTCTCTCTCTCTCTCTCTCTCTCTCCATTCACAACTCACTGCATTTGTCCCTTCTGTCTCTCTGTAGTTACTGGTGTACAAATTAGTCCCACTTTGCTAAGCCCTTACAGGCAGAGACTGACCTAACCTGTGTATGTGCCTTATGGCACCTCAGTTGACACCTTGTTAAGGGTGTTACGGTTTAAAATGGTAGTAACCTCGATGAGATCCAGACTTGCCATAAGTTGCAATTTCAGACTGGCTGGGTGCCCCCTGGGCTGGCCAGAGAGGTGACTGACAGCACTTTGTGAGGTATGGCATGGAGGAGGGAGGAGCAGGATCCTTGTCAGCATCTCCAGTCAAAAGTTCTATAGCTGGTCCCAAGAGGCAAGTACATGGGGCCTTGCTCCACCTGCAGCCCTTAAAGATTCCCTTCCAGAGCCACCTATGCTGCAATGGATGTGTAGGCATCAGAGGGTCTGACCCACACCAGGGAACTGCAGCTCTCTCCTTAATAACTCATGTTTAGGCCAGAATTTTGGTTATTTTGTCTGAGACCTCCATTATAAAATACATTTCCTATCACCTTTTATTTTATTTATTTATTTATCTATCTCTGTGTGTGTGTGTGTGTGTGTGTGTGTGTGTGTGTGTGTGTGTCCAGCTCAGCCCAC
>NDGN011521864.1:3039-27659 GCA_002564285.1 Tympanoctomys barrerae | reverse complement strand
AAGAAGAAGAAGAAGAAGAAGAAGAAGAAGAAGAAGAAGAAGAAGAAGCAGTAACAGCAGCAGCAGCATGAGTGAGCCTGGAATCCACAAACCAAAATCCAGTGTGAATGTTTCAAATCTGAACCACCATTAAGTGCTTTAGAAAGGAATTTCCTGATGATGGCAAAACAAATATCAATTCTTCAGTTATTAATCTGAAGATAAAGACATAGCTGGATCCAACCATAACCTAAGAGGATTTTAGAATTTGTAAGAAAGTCTGATGAAGAATGACTTTTGGGAGATTCACATATGAATGATAGAATGAAAATGAATGATGGAAAATTTGAACCAAATACCAACGAATATTGCCTTCACGAGGGTCACCCTTGTGGTGAAAGAGGAAATCTTGTCCTCCCTCTAGCCTGATTTGTTCACCATGCTCGGTCTGAAAGGCAGCCGGCTACCTGCCTGGGCAGCTTCTGGTCCATGTGGGAAGAGGTCCTAACCTTCCATGGCTTCCTGCAAGCAGAAGTGGTGATTAGATGAGAAATTAATTTCAGAGCAGATTAGGAGGGTTTGCACAGAGTACCGGAAGTGTCAAGGCCCCTCCCATACTTCCACTGGTATTTGACAGTAGAGGTGAAGCTGAATGCAGCTGATGATCACCCGCAGGAAACAAGCCCTTTATCATGCCAACAAGCTATTCTAAGGAAATTATTGCTGTTATAATCATAATTTATTGATATACAATGTAACAATTTTATTCTAAACAGTGGCTGGCTGACTGGTGGAATGTCTTCATTAACCATGAAATGGGTGTTCCCGATGATATACTAGGAAACACATGGAGTAAGGCTCATAATTTGCCATCCAAAAAAATAATTTGCCACATTAGGAAAGGAGGGCTACATTTTAAACAGAAGGTTTATATTTCCCACCCTGACATCTCATATCTAAGACTAGAAGGTTTATAGGTCCTGTGTATTTGGGGTTTTGTGGTTAGATTCAAAGGGAAAACTAAAACCTTGCAAACAAGCTTTATGTGGATGAATCCATTTTTCTTTCTCCTGCCTTCTCTCCCTAGAGAGAGTGAGAGGCATATAAGAAATATAGGTCAGGGGCAATCTGCTGCTCATTCTCATGAAATACAGATTGGGACAATAGGGACCTTCCTATCGGTGACCACCTCAGCACTCAAACTGCAGCACTGCTGAGCAAAGGGCAGAAAGCCAAATCTGGGGACAGGCAATGTGCACAGTGAGAAGACAGGGTGGGATTCAGCCACTTCTCCCCACATTCATCTGTAGATCAGATTCAATCTCTGTTAGAATCACAGTGTTTTCATTGAAATTGAAATGCTGATTCCAAATTTGATATGGAAATTAAAAGGTCCTAGAATAGCCAAAACAACTTTGAAAAGAGTTAGAAACCAATACTCTCCAATTTCAAGACTTATTACGATGCTACAGTAATTGCAGCAATATGATATTGATGTAAAGCAGGAATAGACAAATTTCTTATGTAAAGAATCAGCTAGTAAATATTTTAGTCTTTGTGGGCCATACTGTCTCTGTCACAACTACTCAACTCTGCTAGGAAAACATGCCATATGAATTACCCAATATGTAAAAGAATGACTGCGGCTGAGTTTCAATTTCAATAAGGCTTTAAAGACATTGAAATTTGAATTTATATCAATTTTACATGTCATCTAAAAATGTTCTTTTGATTTTTTGACCTTTTGTAGCTATAAAACCTACTATTTGGCATGCGTTCTACATAACTAAGCAGTGGGTCATGGTTGCCCTGCAGGTGGTTGGTTGTTGAGCTGGTTGTAAGGAAGGACAAAATGACAAACAGAGCAGAGGGAGAGTCAAGAAATATACCCAAGTAAATATCAGTACTTAGGATTGACACAGGTATATAGGTAATCTGTGGACAAGGGTGATCAAAGGAGGATATATTAATCTATCTATCTATCTATCTATCTATCTATCTATCTATCTATGGGGAAAAGTGCTCAGCAGACTAAAGTGCCTGCATAGGCAAGTGCAGGCAAACGCAGGGACTGCAATTCGGTCCCAGCAGCACTTGCCACATCGGCCCTGCCCCCAGGACAGGCTGAGCCAGCCACAGAGTCTGGGGGCCTAGTGGCCTAGGCCTGTAATCCCAGAGCTGGGTGACTAAAAACAGAAGGATCACTATGAGTCCAAGCTGTGTGATGAGACCCTGTAACAACTAAATACATTAAAAAAAAAAAAAAAGGAGACTGGGTGTGGTGGTACATGCCTATAATCCCAGCTCTTGGGAAGCTAAAAACAGGAGGATCATTATGAGTCTGATCTGTGTAGTGAGACCCTGAGCACCCTGTACTAAAAATACAAAAAAAAAAAAAAAAGACACTTTGATATATACTCTATATTAAAACTCTAGAATGCAGAAAGATGTTCTTGTGGCCTTGTTTTAAAAAGGGATTTCTTAGAATGCCAAAAAATGATTTATAAAAGAATAAATTGGGCTGGCCAAATAGCTCAGCAGATTAAAGAGCCTGCAAGCAGGCACAGGGGCCGGGGGTTCGAGTCCCCAGGCCTGCCCTGCTGGCCCTGCCCCTGGGGGGAACTCTGAAAGTGCAATTGAGACTGGGCGTGGTGGTGCACACCTGTAATCTCAGCACTTGGGAGGCTGTAAGCAGGAGAATCACTATGAGTCTGATCTAGTAGTGAGACACGGAACACCCTGTAGGCTCTTTCCTAAAAAATACACACAAAAAAGAGAATAAATTGATAAATTGGACCTTATCAAAATAACAATTACAAGACCTCAGCTCTTGTGAAGACACCGTTATTAGATTGAAATATTTGCAAATACATAAGTACTTCGACTATTGTAGTATATCTGTATGTTAGACAAATAAGGAGTGAAATATTGATGGATGTTACCATGTGGATGAATTTCCTAATAAGTAAGTTAAGTAATACAGACAAAAATAATTTATGCTGTATAATGTTTAAGACTGAAAACCAATCTTTAGTAATATAAATTAAGTGACTGGTTTTGAGGATAAAGTTAGGTAAAAGTAGGAACACCAGGGAAGGATTACAATAGCGCAAGAAGAAATTTTTATAGGTGATGATACATTGATTAGCTCGATATTGGCAATGATTTTCCAGGGTTACATAGATGCTAAAACCTATCAAGTAGTGCATTTTAAATAAATGTGATTTATTGTCTATTATATGTCAATAAAAAGATTATAAAAACATAATAAAAATAGACTTACAGGTAGTGTAGGTATTACAAGTATTATGCAAGACTTCAAATAATCCATGTTTATTAATTAGGAAAATAGAAGTTATAATGAAGATTTTTATGATAGAAATGACTTTTATACTACATAAAAATTTAAGAACAAAAATATAATTTCTAAAAATATAGGTTTGAATTAGGTTCTACAAGTAACAAATCAGAAGAGAAGATTCATTAACTAGAATATAATTTATATGCTAGTTATTTATTCAATACTAAGTCATCATAAAAAGCGCTTGTGTGTTCACATTGTTCCTTGGCTTGAAACCCATCTACACAGATCACTGACCATGGCCGTGGAATTTTCAACCTAAAGTAATGACTTAGGTTGTAATTTCTAATGTCCTAGGTTTGTGGCTGCTATTTCTCCAAACTCCGTGTGTCCAGGATGTAGATAAGAGCCCCTAAAGCCCATGTGCTCAGGGCAAAGTAGCCTTATTCTTAAGAATTTTAAATGAAATAGACAATTTCAACACAATTATCAAGTTCCCAAAAGTAGCTCAAGAAGAAGTAAAAATATTAATAATGCCAGATCTATTACAGAAATTGAATCTAATATTAAATACAATTTCACATGAAGTCCCTCATTCAGCCATCTTCTGAGTGAAGTTTCTGAATTATTTAAAGCAGGAATAAAGTCAATCTTACATTAAAATGTTTGGAAGGATAGAAAAAATTGAGCTATTGTTCCACTTAGTCTATGATGCCAACTACAAAATGTCTAAACAGAATGTTAGCAAATCATAGTGGACAGTATATGAAAAGGAAAATACATAATGCCTAACACTGGTTTATTTCAAGAAAGCAATGCTGATTTGACAAGGAAAAATGAGTGCCTTAAAAGAACATATGGGGAAAATCATAAAATAATTTTAATAAATGAAGATAACATTAGAAAAAAATCCCAGTTTTTCATGATAATATAACACTTTCTTTATCTATTAAAAAGAATATAGAAAATATCTACAGTGATCTTTACACTTAATTGTGAAATATTACAGGATCTCACCTCATGCTGAGGAGAGGAAATCTGATCTCTTCAACTGTATTTTAGGTTGTACGTTGTACTGGAGGTCATAGTCAAGAAAGTAAGAAGATAAGGAATTAAAAGGCATACAAATTAAGGAGAAATAAGTAAAACTGTCATTATTCACAAACAACATGATCTTGTATGTAGAAAATCCAAAAGAACTGAAGACAACTGATTAAAATTAATAAGTGAATGTAGTAAAAATCAATTGAGTTTTTAGTGCAATGTCATAAACCTTCACAGTTCATAAAGTTCCAAGTGATAAATGTGTGCATGGTTACTGTAAAAAAAAAATGCTCTGGTCCAATGCCACAGATTCTGAGGTTAAGGTGCTTTGTCTGGGGAGGGCATATGTTGATTAAAGACACTAAATTGTCAAATTCCAAGAATATTGTCACAAACCAGGGAAACTAAAATGTAAAGAATGATAGTGTTTAGCATAACTATCAATTACTTTAAATAAATCCAATAAAAGATTTATAAGATTTCTACGAGGAACATTCTCAACTATTGAAAAAAGTTTAAAATAGTCATGTTTTAGAATTGACAGACCCAACATTATAAATATATCAGCTCTTTCCAAACTTTCCTATTGATTCAATGCCACACCAATAAAAATATGGCAGATTTTTAAAATAGAAATTAGTAAGCTGATTCTAAAACATATACAGAAATGTGTATGAAAAGAATAACTAATCAAGAAGAAGTTGGAAGATGAAAGACATTGGAAGTCCTTCTACTTATTGTTAGACTTCCTATAAAAAAAATGTCACTGCAATGCAAGAGAGAAAATGACCATTGAATGTTTACAAAGAAAAACTGGATCAACTCCAAGTGCACTGTATTCTTAAATATGAAAAGCAAACTTTTCAAGTATAACAAAAGAGAACTTTTTCATGACCTTTTAGTAAAAACAAATTAATCTTGTGTTTTGCTCAGCCTTTCTCACTCAAAACTAACTCAAAATTGTGAAGCAAAGTATAGAGGATGCTGTGTGTCTGACCATTTCAATGTTAAGGCTCCTGTATCTTGGTTATAAATGGCCAGTCTGAGCTTATTTATGTCTATCTCTTTATAATACAGACAATGAAGGGAAGAATTGGGAACAAATGCTGACACTCTGATGAAAGGATAAAGCCACAGAGCAAGTTATGAATAGTTTAAAGGGTTATAATGTTTATTTCAAAATCTATTTGTATAATTAAATGAAAATTGTTCTTTTTTATGATGGTTCTGATTTCTTCTCTTTGTATCAGTTGATTCCTGCCCATGTTTGTATTCATACCAGGTTGGAGAGGTTGCTTGTGGTAAGAGCAAGCAGGACAACCACAATGCCAACATGTTATAAAGTATAATTAAGAACATGGGCTGTGGAGTCAAATTTCACTGCATCCCACCATGGATGCTTAGAAACCACCCAAAGCTGGGCAGGACAGTAAGTCTCTCTAAGCCTGTGCTCAAAGGCTTCTGTGAGCACCAAGGGCAGATGGCATTTGTGGAAAGCTTAACCTGATATCCAGTTCACAATAGTTCACCAAAAACAGAGACTGACTTTTTACTTCCTCTTAGGGTGACTCTTATTGCTTTCTGGAAGGGTTTCTCAACCCCTAAAATATCAATAACTCAAAATTTGGAGTTTTGAAGAGAGTCCATATTAACAGATTTTCTAACATAACTTTTGCTTTTCTTGAATATACTCTATGGATTCTATGCAATTAGTTATTCAAAGTTGCTTTTTCCCCTTTTTCCTTATACCCATAGTAGCTGCTTACTATTGCCCCTTTAATGTGCCCAGACCCAGGGAACAATAAAAAGGAGAGGATTTATGTGATTTGAGTAGTTTTACTAGCAAGACAAATCCTAGACTGGACCTGAAGTAAAACCAGGTTCTCCATTGTGCAGAAATGGTGAACCCCATGATGCTGTGCATGGCCTCCTTGCTGTTGTGGGATTCCATATTTTATAGTTTAAAAACATGTGGCACAAATTATGCCATAGGCCAAAGTAATTCAAGAGCAGAGCCTTGCTTTTTTCCCTCCTGGGACTGTGTGCCACTAGCTTCTTATTTTACTTGTGGACACTGGTACATTCTGCAGTAGTTGGAATCTCTTCATTGATCCAGTGGATCCAATGCATTCCTGTCCCTTGGATGTCCTGTTATTGAAGAACAGGGTATTTTTTATTTACAAATGTGAAAACCTGCAGCCAGGCATATCTCTTTTACAATGCAGTGAACCTTCCAAACCCTTGTCTTAGTCTCTTGGAACCAAACAAATTACATGCCATACTGTGCTGTATATCACAGCTAGAATGTTTATAATGTCTGGCCAAGTGGAGTTTGGGAATGAGCTTCTCTGGCGAGCTGGAGCAGATTGAGCCTCTGACTGACAAGCTGCCATATTCTTGAAATTTGACAATTTGAGGTCCTTCACCTATCCATGCAAAAAAAACTTAACCTCAGAGAACTTTGGCTTTCGACCCCAATATTTTTATACAGTAACCATACATACATTTATCACTCTGAGCTTTATGAACAGTGAAGGTTTATTACACTGCACTCAAACCTCATTTAACCTTTTCTCTTGAAGCAATACTTTAAAAAAGAGTTGTGAGAGTTTGTACAATCAAGGCAGGTTGGTTGACTCCTTGTTTTGCTTTTCTGCAGGGACCTTTGGCCTAGAAGCTTATGGTCAGTAGATGTTGCCTGTAAGCTTGTACAAGCTTACCTTTCTGTTTTCTAGGGAACACAGAGTCCTTGAAAACTTTTGGGTTGGTGAGATTTTGTAATGGGAACACCTCAGAATGGATTGCTCATGATGATCAGATCCATCCCTGAGGTGAGGCTTTATGCTTCTGCCTCTGAGTAGCTTGCCTGTTTTCCCCTTTCCAAGTCACACGTCAGCCATCACATCTGAGCCATGTCCTACTCAGCAATTATTATTCCACTCCTTTGTTCTGACCCGTGTCAAATTCCATTCTTGAAAACTTTCATCTTTCCCAAGTCACGAACTTAATACTTTATTATCAGGAGCCATTTTGGATTATTATCTTAATTTTATTTCTATAAATACTGCATTCTCAGCAAAATAATCCAATATAGTTCAGTAGTCTATAATAGTAGTGGGTTATCCACATGTCTGCATCCATCTTGTACTATGTATAAATACAACAAAGACAACAATATGCAATGTATAACTATTGTTTACAACAATATGCAAACAATAACTTTTGTAATGTATTTATATATTACAATATCCAATGTATAAATATTGTAACTGTCCTAAATATTGTAACCTGTTTTGAAATTATCTCATTGCTACTTCTTTTTCAATAAAATTATTTTTAAAAATATTGCTTTCTCAACTTGCTTGTTAGTTTCCTAAAGACTGGAACCATATGACATAGTAGTGAACTCCAAAATGAACGCCATGCCCAAATTTCAGTAGCGAGACAACCTAGGCTGAAGCAATATGTTTCTATATAGTAGCTTTTAAAAATAATTACTCCTGTCTCTAGGTGAAATACTTTAGTAAATAGGCAATAATTTAAAGTGGGGCAGAATTTCTTGCCTTGAAGGTTCAACCTATTTGGATGTTTGAAAGCAGTTAGCACGTTGCATCAGGTACCTAGCGGCAATGCTTCGAATCATTTACTTTTCTCTTCTCTTTTCAATTCTGGTGGAAGTGCAGGGGCTATCTGCAGTACTGCGTTGTCAGGTGCAGTTTGAAGGGTGAGAAACAGGGCCAGGTCTACACAGGAAAAGCAAATATGACTACCACACTCATACCATTTGTATGTCATCCTTACAATGTATAGCTCAACACCAGGCCTGAGAGCTAATGCTGTGGTTGCTGCTGGTTACTTTTAGGTTTACCGTTTAGGTGACTCATTGACTCCAGTGCCAACCAACAGTGATATCTTTTCTCCCTTGTGGGGGATATGGAAAATGCTGACTCTAATTTTAGGTGGATCTCTGGACATTCAATAATAATACAATGAATCATTTGGGTTTATCTTTTCCATTTTATTCAACCAAGTGATTGTTTCTTTTTCTATCCTTGTTTCCAGTCCAAGATTTCAAAGCATTTTCATGATTTATGACCCTCTATTGGGTTTACTGTCACTATATGCTTTGTTTTTCTGGTATTTTGGGGATAGAGAAAAACAAGTAACATCAAGCAGAGATGCCAGATACTTTAGTTAGGTGGTTTATAATAACAGAAATACCAGAGAGTATATTCTAAACTCTGACATTATTTTATTTATGTGGCATTTATTTGGTGCTTAATACCTGTTAAACACTATTCTAGATGCTCTATCTATATTAAAATACTCAATCCTTTTAAATACCCTCTGAGGTGGGTACTATATTTCTCCCTCAGAAAACTGAAGCACAATGAGGTTTCAACTATTGTACGAGGGTCACATAGTCAGTAAAGGCAAGCCTGAGACTTGAGCCAACTCCCAGAGTCTATGCTTTTAACTACTATGCTTCAGTAATTATATTCTGTGTATTTTATTTTTATTTAACAGATGCTTTTGGAATACATCATGCTCAAAGCATTATATAAATCAACTTTTGAAATACAGAGAAAAGGAACCAGTAACAGTCTCTTAGCCCTCTGGAGGCATGAAGGTCACATCCAGCTCCACACAACGTGGGAGTATCATTCTCTCTGTCCTCAAGTGCATCTGATTCTTTACTGGGGAGAAGGAATGGACTCAGACGTTGGCAGGATTGCTGATTCACCTTACAAGGAGAGCATAATCTTTGCTGAAGTGCTTTTTATGTGGAGCAAACTTTTAGGTAAATTGTCTAAGACTTAAAAAATAGATACTGTGAAAGGGAAAGAAACTGTTCAAAGGGAAGGAACAACTTAGATGAAGGAATAGAGAAAAAAGAAGAGAAAAAATATATATGTATATGCACAGGAAAGCTTAGATAATGTATTGCTGATTTCTGCTGGTCTACTGAAAGGAACAGTTATTACTTAAATATTTTTTCTCTTTTTAATTTTTTTTATTATTTTTATGATGAGTTTGCATGCTTTTATCTGATAGTCTGAACAACTAATTTGAAGACAACAATATGCAATATAAAACCATTGTTAAATTCGTATAATTTTCTTTAGTGTAATTCTGTATTGTTTTTAATGGCTTTTTAAAAATCATTTTTATTTTCTTTATTTTTTATTTTTATTTTCTTTAAAGAATAAAAAAATAGAACTTCTCTAGCTAACATTTGTTAAATGATTGATTATAAATACAAGCCATGACCTGAAGAAGTACTAGACTATTGTAGGTCTTTACATTCAAATATATGACAAAAGTCACCAATATAGACTTTATGAGGGAAAAGACAGTGTAAAAAGTAATATAAATTTATAAATTTCATGTTCAGCATATTCCTGTGCATCTGCTTTTATAGGGAATGGCCACAATAGAAACAAAAGGGGGAAGAAAACAAAAGATTGGGTGTATGCCAGTAAGTCTAGCAAACATCAGTTAGTAGGGCCCAGAGCGTCTCATTTGACCCGTCTATGGATTCTCACTGTGGGTACCCCTGCTTGGCAAAAAATGAACCCATTTTTTAAACAAATCCATAGGTATCATGAACTGGGCCAAGGTACTAGTCCCTTAGGAATACTAAATGTACCCCATTTCATTTATAAGAAAGAAGCAAATTTAGACAGAGTGGTTTTGTTAAACTATAAACTGGATTTAACAAGGCAGGAGGTTTGGGAATCCATGGTCAAGCTGCTTGCTTTTCCTGGCACCTTGTTAAACATAGTTGAAAGTTTGCATGCTGGGGAGCAGCTCACTTTCTCTTTGTTCCCCAGAACAACTCTAACTGACCTGGGAGGCCTACATGGACTGGCCGGAATTCTTAGGTTCCATAGCTGGGAGTGAGTCCGGCAGGCCTACGCCTGCACTGTTCAGCAGTGCCCACGCTGCTCAGGGACCTGGGGCGAGTCCTGCACGTAGGCCCTGCATGGCATGGAGCTGCTGTAGCACTGGCTCCTGCATGCAACAAGGCTTACTATCAAACCTGCCTTGCCATGTCTACATTAAGTCCCTCATCCTGTAGGTCAGTGCATCTCCCTTTATTTTGCCCCAAAATAGAGGTAAGGAGCTCAGCATTGCCTGTGTAGAATAATTATTCAGATAGTTGAAATCTATTATTAAATTTCCTCATAGTCTCTTCTTCTCCAGAGACATGCTGGAGTTCCCCTATTCTTTAAGTATTCTGAATTTCCTGCTAGTAAAGTGTTATCACACACATGCCAATGAATGTAGTTTCTTTAGACTTTTACATGTCTTTATAAACATTACATCATGATATACTATATCCTGCTACAATTTTGTGATGCTGGAGATTAGCCCAGGGTTTGATGTTGAATGTATCCTCATATTATTTTAAATATTTTATTTTGAGATAGGTTTCTTGCTAAGTCATTAATTGGCTCAAGCTGAACTGGAACTTGGATTCTACTGCCTCAGCCTCCCAGAGTGCTGGGAGTGTAAGTACATACCAGCATACTTGGCTCTGTATACCTCTTCCTTAAATATAGTGTCAAGCCACACTTCTGTTTAAAGTAGGGATGAATTATCACTCTGGGCATGTGTGTATGTGTGTATTTATCTACTAACTCTATTCAATTTGTGATCAATGTGAGAAGGATTGTGAGGCTCTATGTAGCAGGTGTAAAGGGTGAGGCTCACATGGCTACTATGTTTCATTAGATGTGGGGACAGTCGGTGTGAAATCACTACTGCCAAGCTGTCTGCCTAAGTGATTAAAAAGTGAACACAACAAGGAGCTGTGAGTTGTCTCCCCTCCCTGCTATTTCCCTTAGGAAACACACGACTTTTATTGATCCACTTCTAGATGCCATCATTAGGTAATTCTTCATTTCCTCAGACATTTTGGGATCTCTCATTCCCAGTCCCTCTATTGACTGGCCAGAAGTCTTGGTGACTATCTCCCTTCCCATTTTCTAATCATGTCCTAGCATTTTGTCAACTCACTGTAGTGTTGCTCGCCCAGGCCAGGGATGTCCTGGGCCCCTCTCTCCACACCATTTGGCCACGTTGCCAACACTGCTGATGCTTCAGTCATGGCAGCTCATTGTCCATGGATTATTGGTTCTGTGTTGCTTAATGTAACCCAACTAAATACTTCTTCCTTTTTATTGACTTTTCCCAAAGTAGACAGCATCCAAATTTCTTAGTCTCCTCCTATTTTTCAGGAATCCTTTTGTTTGAAAAAAATGTTAAGTACATTTGGCACGTTCAAAGACTCTTCACCACTCACCTACAATCTCCTCCCCTCTTTCCATCCATCTAAATCTTACCCATTGTATGAGACCCATCATCCATGAAACTTTTCTAAATGTGGATTGCTAGCCTTTATTGGTGTCTCCTTTCTCTAACCTCCTACTACAATTATATTCTGTCACTTAGCCCAATTACATAGCTTTCATGCCTCACTAATTGTTCTGGGTGAACCAACTGGTCTTCTCTCTTTGGATAGACTCTGACTTTCTTTTACGTAGGAGCTTTATTCTCTCTGCTTTTGTATTCAGCTGCTCCCCAGGAGAAATAGTACTCTAAAAGTAACTTTAACACTATCCTCCAAATAACTAGTCTGACAGCTTTTCACAATGGGGAGAATTTTTAAGAATAATTTGACCAGTCTTTATGGCTTTGGATGAATGAATTAATATTTCAGAAGCTATAGTTACTAGTGACATTAGTAAAGAAAAATGTATTGGGGGAATCCCACATAGTTAATAAATGATTCACTTTTGGAGAAGAATAAAAGTGATTTCATTTTGACAGAGCTCAAAGTATTATTAATTACACAGATGCTAATATGGTATTGAGGAATAGCATGGAAAGGCATTGAAATGCAGTTGCTCACCTGGCTTGCATAAAGGCTGATGAGATGTTCAACACAAGATTTCTGTACAATGGGAGAGTGAACATATTAAAAAAATTTCCCACAACATCCCAAAGTGGAAAACACTTTCAATCAATCATTAGTATGTAATATTCACCAGCAGAGTTAAAAAAAAAATCTGACAGGAACCTGTTGGCCACAGTGCGTCTCATCTCAGGATAGGGCCTCCTTGAGGACATTTGAAAAACCTGGAGAAGGCACCACCGGGCTGCAGCAGGGCTGGGCCTCTGCTCCCTGTGCGTGTTGGTGGCACTGCTTGAAAGTCACCTGAGAAGCAAAGCAGAGCTGAGCCGTGGCACAGCACTTCTGAACCACAGCTAGCGGCTTAATTGATTCATACTTTATTCTTTCGGAAAGACAGATGAATGTCAAAGGTCTTTCTTTTTGTAGTACTGGAAAACTGGTTGTCAAACTACCTCTATGCATTTAATAATTTATCCCATTTTGTAACAGAAAAGCAGCTGACATGTAGTAAATCTACTCCATATTTAAATTACCACATTGAACAATAATGAGAATGAAAAATCTAGTCCATTATTTAAAATTAAACATATATGAAACTGTTTTTTTCTAAATGATCACCAAAGGCTATAGTTTGAAGGCGGCACTGAAGCACCAAGTGGAATAAAAATGCTTAACTGTGATTTGCAAATGGCAGCAGAATTATTTATTCTATTTTTCTATACATAAGGAATTGAGCTAAATGAACAATGTTTAAGCATGTCAGAATTTCATCAATTTTGCATGAGCATTCTCAAATATCCTGGTGGGGGTAATTGCTTGCAAATACATTTAAACTAATGATATGTTATATCCTTACTTGATATAAAACTATTAAAAGATACATTATTGCATTTGACAATGCCATGCAGCTGGGTCAGATCTTGATGACAGATTTCTACATTTGTGAATTAAGATACACTCTGCTGGAAGCAAATATTTTGTAAAAATAAAAGCTATATACTATGTAAGTTTGATCATTTCTCTAAAATTTTCATTTCTGTTGTTGGAAGCTGTAAGAATTAGCAAAGAAGGGCTTTGTCCATTTCCTACAATTGGAAAAGGACTCTAGAGCTATAATTGAATCCTTCTATTACCCCACTCCCCTCAGGAGGAGAGAGAACTTGTAAAATCCTCCATGCAGTTTTAAAGGTCCACTTAGAGTGTGGTGTTGCAACCCTTATAGGCTGAGGTGACTACCACGCCTCAAACCAATTAGAGAAAGTGGCCTTGTCTGCCTATGAAAAAAACCACATTTGTTGTTAAGGAGAATTAAACGAGGGTACAAAGAAATATTGGATTGGAATAATAATTCAAGAAAAAAATGACATAAAAGTCCACTTGCAGAAATACTTTTTGTAAAGAGAAATTGTAACAGTTTGCTGGAAGGATTCTGTACTCCTTCACTTTCAGGGAAGATTGGCTTTTTTATTTTTTAGTCCCTTCTTAGTTTTGCCTGAGGTCAATACGTAGAGGGGCCAGCTTGCATCCACGTGGATTAATTTGTTTGGTTCTGTGAGCAAAACCCCCATGTGATTTCTCTTATTGACAATGAGCTAAAATGCATATTAATTTGTCTCCAGAGCCAGGATTCACGAGGCTCCAAGACAGACTGGGAAGCAGGCATTAATGCTTATACACGATTATGGAACTTGGGGAGCTAGCTTGGCATCCCACTGGAAGTCAGATGATGTTATGATTACAAGGAAGTATTGATATACTTCCCTAATTGTTTCTTAGGACTTTGGATTCTATTTATGATGTCATTACAAAGCTATGCATTATCTGCATAATCACCAAGGAAAAGCCTTTCTCATGAAGGGAAATGTATCCCACTGAGATAATGCCTCAAGCTACTGCTATACATCCGACGGCACATCTACGGTGTTGAAATAATAAGACAGCATGGAATAATGATGAATTCATGTTCCCATCATGACAGAAAGCTTTCCCCAAATTATCACTATTACTGGCTTAATTGATCTACACTCAGTGAAAGGATTGCCGCAAATGGGACTCAGTCTCTACTTCATAGCACTATTTTTGACATTATCAGCATAAGAAAGGCCAGCTACTCCTTGCAAAAGCTAAGATCACTCTGAACAGAATGCACACTGAATATCTGGAAGACTGTGTGTGTGTGTGTGTGTGTGTGTGTGTGTACTTGTGTGAGCATGGATGATGTTCTTTAAACAAACATGCATACACAACATTTGGTTGATGACTTGGGACTGAATAATAAAGGTAAGATAAACTTGCCTCTAGAGGAAAAGGGCGATAATTTTTCTCATGAACAGACTCTTCACAGAGTAAAAAAAATTATACATTATCATCACTTGGTGTTATATATATATGAAGCCCTCACCTTGACTAGGCAGCCTGGCAAGACTAGATCTTTTATACAGCTAAGAACAGTATAATATACCTTTACTGCAAGGTTTCAGTTACATGGTAATTCTGATACATACTCTCTCCCTTTCCTTAAAAGGCATGTATGCTCTGATTTTCAACATCATTGAAGATTATTATAACTCCACTTCATAATATACTGTAAATTTTATTATAAAGCACCAATTCATTGGCTCCTCAGAACAATCTTAGGCAAAGAGTGCCCTATACTTCTTACTCTTTCAGTAATGTGAGAGGAGACCTAATGAAGCTCTTTATGCAAATGTTCCAGTTATCGGGTAAAACCTTCACATAGGAAACCTGTCACATGTTATAAAATTTCTTTATGTTATCAAATGCTAATGATGACTCAGAACCACAGAGGATCTTTGAAATCCTTCATAAAAACTGTATTCCATCCCAATATCAGAGGCCTTGGAAATTCCACCACTCTGAAGACGCGGGTTTGTAATTAGCACGGTACAGGCTTTTCTGCCCTCTGAAACCATAATGTTAATTACAAAAATTACACTGTGTTTAAAAGTGCAATTAAGAGACTCCACTGCACAAAGGGAATCTTGGAACCTCTTTTCACACTTTGAAGCCAGGTCATAATGTAGCCCATAAAAGGGAGGCCAAGGCTCATTCCCTTTTAAAGGCTTCAGAAGACCAGAGAGGCAAACTCAGCGAGAACAAGCTCTACTGAGCTCCACAGTGCTCTCCATGGATAATGTTCTACCTGAAGCAAGGGACGAGGCAAAGGAGAAAATGAACTGAGAAATGATGGCTGTTTGACACTCATCTTGGCTGCTGCCAACATCAGCGCCTAGCTTGGGGTCACTCTGGGCCAATTCTAGAGTCATTAGCTTGGTTCTGGTGCCTAGGAGGTCTCAAAGTGGGACACGTAGACATGTCACAAAACTAGTGTGGTTGGGGAGTTCCCATCTAGTTTTGTGCTGGTTGAATGAAATACTATTAAGACTTATTGATAGCTCAGTGGCTTAAGTGCCTGCCTAGCAAATGCAAGGCCCTGAGTTCAATCCCTGGTACAAACACACACACACACACACACACACACACACACACAATTACATTGGGAAAGCTCTACTTGCTACCCCAAACTTTCAAGAGGTTCTCAGGGAACAAATTACAGAATTACCTGATCATGTATCATACTCTTTGGTAACCTTGCGGTAGGGCTCAGGCTAGGCTGTCGGGGGAAGAGTGCTGACAGTTAGGACCCGCAGGCTGGGTAGACTAGGGAGTAGCACGCTGGAGCAAGAGGGGTGAGCCTTGGCTCAGAGTCTCCGCTCTGCAGCTGTGTGACATTTAGTAGAGATTTAAATTTCAAAGCCTCAGTTTTCCCACCAGGATAGTGAAAATAAGGCAGATCTTGAAGAGGATCAAAATCAGATTATCTTGAATAAGGTATTGGAAATAAAACTTCTCAGAAGTCTGTAAAATAGTCAGCATGCACAATGTAATATTACTTTAGATGTGCCCTGGGTAAGCGTTATGAATACACTGGTCAATCTTCAGGAAGTTGTTTTTCTCCCCTGTGCCACTGATTAAATTGTCCCCTCCCCTTCATATATTGAAATCCCAATCCCCAGCACTTCAGAATGCGACCATATTTGGAGATCAGATATTTCAGATGCAATTAATTAAGATGAGCTCACTGTGGGGCCCTAGTAAATACGACTTATCAAAGGACACATTAGGTGCAGAGACAGCTACATAGAAAAGGAAGCCCGGTGTGAAGGGGCAAGAAGAGCCCTCTCCAGTGTGCAGGAAGAGCCCATCCTTCCTCTGCAACCCCATCTTACACTGCCCACCTCCTGAGCCAGAAAGCGATGCATTTGTGCTGTTTACTAGGAAACTACGCACACTGATATTCTCTCTCTCTCTCTCCTGTCACTCTCTGGCTATATCCTGAGTCCTTTCTGAAAACCTTTATTTTCAAGACAGAGTTTCACTAAGTTGCTAAGTTGTTCAAGCTGGTGGTCCTCAACTTCTGAGAGTGCTGAAATCATAAACAGGAGTCACCTTGACAGTTTAGGCTCTCTTTCTTGGCATTATTATTTTTTTCTGGAAACTTTAGCATGTCTTATTTGACTTTCAGAAAAATAAGCACTTATGAGCCCACATAGGCCTTTTAGACCATTCTCTATTTACCCATATCCAGTCTTTTTAACATCGCTCTTTCCCATGGCAGGCCAGCACGCAGATTTTTGTACTTTCATATTATTTGTATGCTTCCTTTTAACTTTACTTAGGATATATCTCATGTACTGAATTATCACTAAGATATGTTATCCTAAGACCTGAATCAAGAGGCAGAATGAACCTCTGCATCTATGAAATTTTCCTGTACTCTCAAGTTTTGAATTTGGGGTGCATTATAAGATAAAAAATAGAGAAATTGATGTTTACATGAGCTTTTCTTTCTTTTTTTTTTTGTTTTTTGAGAATTAAAGAGTNTTTTTTTTTTTTGTTTTTTGAGAATTAAAGAGTGAAACAAGAAAGTTAAAAAGTCTCGGAAAGAGGCCAGAAGATCTTGGAAAGTCTGATGGGCAGTTCAAAGCTGGTTTCTAGAGAGCAGAAGTGGTGTTAGGTCTGCCACTGCCCTAGCATCTCAGGAGACAACGACAGTTACTATACAGGGAAATGGTTATAGAGGAGATAAAATTTTTAAAAAACTTGAGAAGGCATTGTAGCATCTTCTTTAAATCTGTCTGTCTTCCTGTCTTTCTGTATCTCTGTCTGTCTTCCTCTCTCTCTCTCTCTCTCTCTCTCTCTCTCTCTCTTCCTCTCTGTTTCTGGTGCACACATAATCATTCTATGCACATATGTACGTATCCATGCTAAATCTAAAATGAAGGATTTTACATCTTAGTAGATTTGTATTCTGCAGATTTTTTTTTTATAGTTTTGCAAAATCTGCAAAAATGTCTTTTTCAGGTACCTGCAGCATCTAAGTTGCTGCATAGTAATTTCCACCAGGAGAGTTTCTGATTCCCTTTCTCCTGCAGCTCCGGACATGTTAACCACCATCATTTTGTACTCGTGAGCCCCTATTGGTCTCTGAGCTGGTGCACTTACTTAATCCTTCCTTCCATTTACAAATAAGTTTCTTGTGAAGTCTAATGTGAAAACTCCCAGCACTGCCCAATAAATTACCAACCTGACCTTTTGTACAAATTGTGAAGGTTGGTATTGAAGCTGACTTAGGGAAGGGGGAGCCCCTCCCTCACTGTGCCCCTGCTCCCCAAAGTCCCGCACAGTGCGCTGCCTGTTGGCTTGGGCTCTGAGGCTTGTGTGTCTGGAAAAATTCACTTCCTCCTCCTTCATCTTCTACCTGCCTGACTCGTTACAGAACCAGACAGTTTACATATGTGATCCTTCCTATTTAGAAAATTAATGGTGTTTTCTGGCTCCAAATCACAGCTTGTGGTGCTCTGCAGGCGATGAAAAACTTGGCCAGCTTCAGCAGCAAGGCAGCCATTAGAAAATTAACCCTTGGTGACCGAGGAGCAAAGGTAGGCGAGCAGGGTCCCGGAGACGTGGCAGGCTGCAGCTTTCAGGTGTCGATACATATGTTAGCCGTGTAGGAACAGCACACATGGGGCCCCCTGAGAGCGCCCGGCTAGCATGTTTGCGGTTGGCCACTGCAGGGAGGGCACGGACAGAGCTCTTGGCAGCCAAAGCAACCAATATGCCACACGTTTTATGAGAGCTCAAGAGAAAGCCCAGAGCCCAGCTTTGGAATCCCAGCCATCGCTGTCTTGGCTCCACCTGATTAAAAGATGTGCCATTCATCGCCCGCCCCGCACGCCTCCATTTCACACCCCCGCGCTGCGCTGCGTGCCCTGCCTGCCTTCGGAAGTGGCGGACTTCAGAAGGCTGGAGCTGTGGAAGTCAGGATGGGAGGGAACTCTCAAGTGAACAGCTCCACGCTGACTTAAGTCTCCTCTGCTTGTTTTCTGTGTGGGTCGCCTGTCCCCCGCTTTTACCTGGGAGCCAGAAGGAGCTATTTTCACGTGCAGTTTTGAAGGCTTCGTGTGTGTGTGTGTGTGTGTGTGTGTGTGTGTGTGTTAGGGATCAAGGCTCAGGGAGAGGCCGGGAAAGCGTAAGACTGACATGGGAATTTCGATGTCCTGAGGGCAATGTTGCTGCAATCCTTGATACAGTTCTGTCTTCTTACAGAAAACATGCGCGCTGAAGGTTCACCTCTGGTCTGGAATTTACCCCTGCAAATATAAAAATAATTTTCCCTGCCCTGTTGCAATAAAATTAGTGTCACTGTCCCCGCATCCACTGCATGAACGTGTGATTTTCTGTATTTTATCTCTTCAATTGATGTGACCAAGACCCCCGGCGCTGGGCAGTCATGGTTCCCTGCGCCTGCCTCTGAGGGGAGAAGCAGGGCGGCCTGCACACTTGCAGGAGAGGCCCGAAGACCCAGGGGCTCCCTGCGCCTCCCCTACACACCTAGCGTGCAATCCTGAGGTTGATTTGTATTTTTAGGCTCCTGGTAGAAGAAAACACAGCTGCTTATTTTACTGCTTCTGAACAGTTGCTCCGTGGTATTCAGTGAAATCAGGCTATATTCATCTCTAACATTGTGTAACACTAGCTTTAATACAAACAGGGGTAAATAACAGTGGCACATTAATTACTCCTTTCTAGTTTACTCTGACAAAAATGTACTAAAATGAAGACTAATATAATTATAGATGATGCATTTTCAATTAGCCTTTGTTAATACTATTAATAAGATTAATAATATATACTAAAAATGTCAATATGCTTATCTAAATAATTTTTTTAAATCACCCTTTCAAGTCCCAGCATCAAACATTAAGGCACAGCATCTTAATTACATGTGCTCATCAACCAAGTTAAATGCATAACATCCTTCAAGAGAAGCGGAGGCAGTCAGAGGCAAGCTCCAGGCCCGCCGTGTGCTCAACTTCCCTGGCCAGTTCTGTTTCTCTGTAAATCATCAGGATTTGTGGCAATCACAGCCAGCTCAGCCGGGGCTCTGCAAAGTTCCCATGTGCAAAGGCTTTTCAGGGAACAGTGTATCTCTAACACACGCGCATGCGCGTACACACACACACACTTGCAAATGACCCTTTTCTGAACTGAATGATAAAATGTGGCTTTTTTTTCCTTTATAATTTTAATAATATACAGCCCAACGGTGACTGGTGTTAATGTATAGAATTAATTGCTCCAGAGAGACATTTCTTCCGAAAAAGCAATAATAGCTGGATTCTCCTTGAGAATGTGAAAACCCTCTGGTATACTAATAAAATGAAAAAGGTTCACAAAATAATATCCTAAATAATTGGGTTCCTTGTACCAAAGGACCCCATGTCGTTTCTCTTAAGCGATCTAAAAAATGGTGATTATTCCTTTGGACTTAATAAAACATAATTGAAAAAATATCAGTGAGGATAACATAGAACAATTATATCCATGTCCCCTTAATATTTTTAAAGGTGAAATTTTTAACACCCTTTCAATATTAAGGAGAAAAGAAGTTTTACAAGTAAATCATATTTACTTGGCTGATAACATATTGGTGATTTGCCCAGTCTTGTTTCTCTTCTCACTGTGAATGTGTGTGTGTGTTTGTGTGTGTGTGTGTACATGCGTGATACACACTTGATCATCAAAACTTTTCAACAGTTCAAGTTTGTAAATCCACCAGATCTTTCCTTCTTAGAGACTGGGAAACTGCATGTGACTACTGTGCTGTATTCATAATCAAATTAGTGTCTTTTGAATAGTGTGTGTGCATGCCTCTGTGTGTGTGTGTGTGTGTGTGTAAGTGGGCTGGGGCACAGAACTGTTCTCCTGCTCAGACAAGTGTTTTTATCCTGGTAGCTTTCCTTTCTTTCCCTGTTCAAACATAAAGGCTGAAACGCTTCTTTTTTCCTACTCATCTTAACCTGTTTATTTACTTATTTTTTTTCTATAAAACAAACAAACAGAAAGAAAGCAGTGGCTGGAAATGAGCATATTTTCCACCAAGAAAGAGAAGGCACAGAGAGTGTTGGGGGAAATGCAAAGGGGACCGAGGACAGAGCAGGGGATGCAAGAGCGACAGGATGCTGGAGATAGTTGTCCCAGCTACGAGATAAAAGCTACATTACATGAAATTAATGGAGGCTGTCTGCCACATACATGAATCACTGTTTCAACACTAAGAAACCAGCACAAAAGAATAAAGAAATCTGAGTACTAACTACATCTTCAAAGGTCTCCTATTTACCCAGCTATACCCAGTACTGACACAAGTGGGGGGAAATATAAGAAAAAAGCACTGCTGTGATCGAATGAATGCAACCATATGAGCTATATTGGAGCCGTATGCATCCTATTTAGCTGATATCAAACACAGTTTAATGAAAGTTAAATAGTTTCTGAGGAGCGCATGAGCTGGAACAGATTAGATTCCGCTGAGGGGTCTCTCGGCATATTGTTGCTCACGTGTATTCCCTGCTCAGGGCTGCTACAATTCCAGCACTCCATTAGCAATACACAAAAGACTTATGCAGATAGCAGGCATAAGCTCCCACCGCCATGTTGGGAAATAAAAACACACACACACACACAGACACACGCACACACGGAGGAAGGTTTTGTTCAATGTGTTCATCTCAAAATAGATCTCTGTAACTCAGAACTGATAAGGGTGTTTGTGGAAAGAAGGAAGTAGCTGCCTGTATTTGAACAGACAGAAATACGTAAACTGCCTCAAATAGAAGAAACCGCATCAGGCACATAATGAGAGTTTGAGCTTTCAGAGGACAATGATGCAGGGCGAATGTGATGCCCTTTTGATCCACAAGCTACATCTGGCCTGAAGGTGTCACAGCTACGGAGTTACAGAGGTGTAGGCTTCTGCAAAGCCTAGCACACAGTATTCCTGGAGCAGCAGCTCATTTATAAAATGTACAATTCCTTCCAGAAATACTCCTGAACAGCCTGTCCGTTCATTCACATGCCTGTCGCAAAAACTGACATGAATTGCAATTAATAATTTCATTACTTGGCAAAGATTTTTTTTTTAACTTCTCCACAATTAAGTCATCTCTTCTCTTTTCTTTTGTCCAAACACCCTTTGCTGTCTCCACTCTGCTGACTTCTCCTGGATGGTAGCAGTGGTGTGTTCATTTAGATAAACATGAAAGGTCTTTCTGTAAGAGTGACCACAGTGCCGAACTGCCACCATTTGCTCCTTGGACATGAAGAGCAAAAGAAATTCCCTGAACCTCAGCGATATTCACTTTTTGCACTCTTCCCACAATTATCCTCAAACTGTGCTGAACATTTCCCCTCTGCCAGCATCTCCCCGGGCCTAGGCTGGTGATAGGTGAATCAGGCTTGCGCCCATCATCCTGAGAGATCAGTTTAGCATGAAGCTTCCTCACTGGGGACAATTTTGGCACTGTCTCCACCACACAGGAGATCGGACAGTGTCTGGAGACCTTCATCTTTGGTTGTCCCCCCATGAGAATACTACTGGTGTCTAGTGGGTATGGGCTGGGGGGATGCTGTTAACTACCCAGTGCAGCCCACATGGTCAAGAGCTGTATCTTCTAAAAGATCGGCAACATATATCTATATCTCTAGATGCATGAGTATTCCTCAGGAAGGAGCAGGTGAGAGTCCTGGTAACTGTGAACTCTGGTAAGCTCTTTGCTTCGGTCCTGTTCCCAACAAGGTCTTAGCCCTTCAGTTTGTCGCCTGGCAGTGCATAGGAGCTGATTCCAGTTCCCACAGCATTTTACTTAAACTTTGAGAATAAACTTTTAAATGCATTTTATAGCCAACATTCCAATGGGCAAGGGCTATTTTCTAGATTCTGCCAAAGGAAGGAAACTCAGACAACAGGATACATCCAGCCTATATTCTTTTTCGCCACAGGAAAACATGAATACTTTTCAAACCTTTTCAGAAAGGGTTGAGTTTTCTCAGTCCTCCCTTCTGTGCCTTTCTATGACTGTTTTCAGGATAAAAGTGGCCCGCATTGTGGAGCCACATGTCTGGTGAGGGTAAGCTATCACATGAGCTGAGGTAACTGCTGTAGCTTCTCCATCTCTGTGCTCAGTAATCTGATAGGTGTTGATGCCATCACCAGCTACTTGTTCTGGCCAAGCAGGACTTCCTCATCTTATATTCGCTATCCCTGATATCACACTGCATCATCATGTTCCACATGTATCATGTCAGAGGTGCACACAGGACGCAAGCTCCTTCCTCTCCCGGCAGCAAGGTGGGGGCTGCGATCCTGGTTAACAGCACCAGTTGTCCCAGAACACCTGCCAAATATCCATAGGCATATTCTTCAGGTCCTCCCAGGTTTGTGCTCCTCAGATTATTGGTAATAGAACATCACTGTGGCTAGAAGCTAAAACATAATTTATAATGGACTGATAGCAAAGTTTATCTACTATGACTAATAATCATAATATAGTGATGGTAATGTCAGTCCTAATAAGAAGGAACTAATTGGAGGGAAAACAATAGCTTGCCTTAAGAAATCTTACATAGCTGAGAAAATAAGATATGGAGTTGGCACCACATGCACTAATTTAGTTAGCACAGTGAACCCAAGGAACAGCATGTGCATGAAATGATTGATTGACCTAGGAAATAATTCACACAGAGACTAGCTGATTGAGGATGGCTCCCAGACCACTGTCACCTGTGACACAAGACCCTTGGCAGTGGCGCTGAGGTGCTGCTGCACCAACAGCCCACAGCAATTACTTCCTAGGAAAAGTCTTGGCATGTGTTCCTAAACGTGAGTGTCTGCTGGCCTGAGGCAAATGAGGAAAAAGTGCTGGAAGGAAGGGGCAGGGCAGGGCGTATTTTTAATACAGAGCATCATCGACGAAATGGGACTCCATTCTTGTGGTCTGGCAAGGCTTAGGGGACATTCTAGAGCTGGTTCTAACAATGTGCTGTGAAGATTTGAGGATTTCAAGAATCTTGCAACAGTTTCTCTTTAACCTGCAGGTGGCATTAGTAGTAAAAATGTATTTCCTACCATTTTTTTGAGAAAATATTCAGCAATGAAGTGAGGGAAACAGTAAAGGGCTTCACAGCATGACTCAATTAGAGGAGCGAGCCCGATTCATTGCAGATGGCTTTTTGCTATGTTTAATAATCCAGGGAACTCAATGATCCAAATCCAGAAATAGTAAACTACAATCCTTATAGGAATTGAAAAATCTGGGGAAGTTTTTTCTTTCTTTCGAGTTTGGAATACAAACATGCATCTATATGTATATACACACACATGTCTTTGTGATTCCGTTTCCATGTGGGAGGCCAAGAATCGCAGCACTGGGAGCAAACTTGATTCTTTACTTACAGAGCGAGAACTGAGACTCAACAGAGTGTGTTTGAAACTCTGTGCATCCAACCCCCGAAGAGTCTGTGTCACTGTTGCTGTCCCTGCCTAGCCCAGAGACTGTGCCCTGCCAGCATATCTGTTCCACAGCCACAGGGCTCGCCTTCTACTTCATGGGGTGCCATCAACTTACTAACTATACTGGCCAGGCACGTCTTCGCACTGGCTGTGGGCAAGCACCTGGACTGGAGCCAAGCTACTAGAGGCTCCTCTCCCAGCTCTCCAGAGACCTGCCAATGTGATGCGTTCTACTTAAGAATGGGAAATTAAGTGAATTTCATTTAGAAAGCATCTGAGAAATGACAAACACAGGAAAACCCAGAGAATATGTATAAAATTTGTTGGAATTGGCCTCTATGATATTTTCTGCATTAATAAGAGCAATGTATGGTTCTTTTCAATTCACTTAGACAAAATACTGGACACCTGCAAATTAAAGGAAGAAAAGTTTATTTTGGCTAATACTTCAGCCCATCCACTTGGCTGGGTCCAAGGCAGGTTGACATGACAGAGGAGAA
>NDGN011521849.1:5724-19484 GCA_002564285.1 Tympanoctomys barrerae | reverse complement strand
TATCTTTAAGTTAGTTACTCAGAAAAGCCTTCCCCTTAGCTCAGTTCTTTAAGTGGCTGCTTCGACAAAGCAGTCTGGCTCAGGTTGTTGTGGTTCAATCCCCACAACTCAAGTCAGCCAAATCTGCCCTGAAAGCATTTGGAGCAAAAAAAAAAAAAAATTACTCAGAATATAAGATATAGGCATTTAATTGTCTAAACAACATTAGCATAAACCTTTTTTCAATGAACTAAGAGAAATTGGTATCTAAATTACATTAAACAAAAAAAAAAAAATAGGGCTAGGGAAATATCTCAGTGCTCTGAGTGCCTCTCTGGCAAGTGCAAGGACCTGGTTCAATCCCCAGTACTGCATGCCGTGTGAACCCCAGGAGTACTGTGCTGTGTGAACCCCACAAATACTGACACTGTGTGGTGGTGCACACCTGAAATCCCAGCACTGGGGGGCTTGAGATAGGAGGATCACTATGAGCCCTAGCTGCGTAGCAAGATCCTGTGCCAAATAAATAAATGAATAAAAGATTAAAAAATAATTGAACAAAAGAGAGCATAGTGTTGTGATACAGGCACAGTGATCAGTGGAACAGAATGGAGAGCCTAGATTTCTACCTATGCATCCATAGTCAACAGATTTTGACAAAGATGCTAACAGCATGCATGGAATATGATAATCTTTGCAATATTTGCATGTCTGCATAAAGAAAAATGACACTTCTATCTTACCAATTACAAAAATATTCTCAAAGATAGATTTAATATTGAAATGTAAGACCTGAAACTACAACACTACTAGAAGATAATATAGAAAAAGTGTTTCATAAAGTGCTTGGGCAAAGATGTTTTTGGATGACTGAAAATACAGGATAAAAGGCAAATTAGTCTATATTATTACTTCAAATTAAAAACCTGCACAGCAAAGGAAACAATTAATAAGGAGGAAAGACAGCCTATGTAATGAAAGAAAATACTTGCCTCCTGTGCATTTACAAGGAATTTGCATACAGAATATGCAAGGAGCTGAAAACATCTAAATAGCAAGAAACCAAAGAACATGACTTTAAAATCTTCAATACACTTAAATAGATATTTCTGAAAATGGCCAACATACATGAAAAACAAATGGCCAACACATAAAAGAATGCAGAATATCACAAATTATCAGAAAAATGCCTCCCCCCAAATCCTACAGTGAGACATCAGCAAACTCCAGTAAGAATAGCTATGATGAACAAGAAGTAGAACTGTCTTGGTTACCCTTCTCTTATTGCTGAGAAGATATATTTCCAACACCCAAAATTAAGAAAAGAAAATAAATTTTCAATACCATGCTTTTTTTTTTTTTTTTTTTTTTTTGTGGAACCAGGGATTGAACTCAGGCCCTTGCACTTGCCAGAGAAGCGCTTATAACACTGAGCCATCTCCTTGGCCCCATAATATTTCTTTTTAAATTATTTTTAACCTTTTATTTGTTTGCTTATTTATTTATTTATTTTTTATACCCGAGTCCATACTTGGCTGGCTCCAAGGCAGAGTAGCACATGGAAGAGGGCAGCCATTCCTGGCAGTGAGGGCAGAGAGAGAAAACAGCAGGTGCGGCTTCTAGCAAAACTCTTTCCTTATATTATAAGCAGGCTATCCTGTGGTGGGTGTATAGAACTCACACAGTGTCCATGCCTTTCTCTTGCACAAGATGAGGATGTTTACAAGTAAAAACCTGTCTCTCTGCTGAGTCACTTAATTAAACTTCTAAACTTCTCAGGTTGCCACACTGTATCATCCAGTAAATCTACTCCTTGTCAACTTATCAAGTGGACATTTTGTTTAATCAGTTTCCAGTTACACAGACATGCTTATAAACATTTTATAACTTGAACATTATAACACAGGTTTAACTATCATTAAGAATCACTATTAAGTCTATCAACATTGTATCATGGTATAACCATATCATTTGGCTCGCTCAAAGATTCATGCACATCCCTTTACACAAAAGGCATTTTAGTCCATCTCTAAGAGCTTCCAACATCCTAACAGCTTCAGCATTGCTGACAAGTTCAAGTTCCAAGACTCCTCCAAGATCTAAGACAAACTCTTAGTGGTGAGCCCTTGTTTAAATAAAAAGTTACACACTTCCAACATTCAATGGCACAAGATAAACATTACCATTCCAAAAGGTACAAACTGGGGACTAAGAGCCATTGGGATGAAAACAAGACCAAATTCCAGAAGGATAAACATTAAATCCCATAGTTCCATGTAGAACAACCATAGCAACCTGTAAACAAGTTGGGAGTTCCAAAAGCCTCACATGGCTTCTGACCTATGGAACTTCTACTGGTAGCTCCCCTGGCTTTTCTCTGGGGCTGGCTTTGCTACCCTCTTTTCAGCTTTCCTCAGATGATCCATATTCCTGGCTTTTATAAATTCCTGGGATTGTCACTGAATAGGCTTCTCACTCACAGCTTTACACACTGCCCTCCCAGGGCTACACTGCCTGGCCTTCCAGGCCTTCTGAAATTAGGTGGAAGTCTTCTTAGGCTCAGATGTCCTGTATTCTGCATGCAACTAAAACCAATGTCATGCGCATGAGGCCAAGGTATGCTGCCAACTGGAGTAGTAACCAAGCTTCCTTCTCTCTTGGCTGTAGGGGGTCAATTGCCTAGATCACTGAGCACTCTGACCCTGATTTCAGGAAACAAATTCTCTATGTTGCCTCCATTCTGAAACATGACTTTCTGCAGCTTTTTCCTTAAGGCAAAGTCCCTTGCTCTTACAATTCTGAGGCTGCAAAGGGCAGAGACCTGCCACCTGCTCTGATGCCCTCAGGACATTGTTTCTAGTCTCCTGTCCCTCCTGAGCAACAGAGATCTCAGCTTTATCTTTGCAGTCCATAGCCTTCCTGGTACTTCCTTTCTGGCCAAACTCATGACATTTTAAATCATCCTTCTGGCTCTTTGCTCTTGATTCTCAACATAAATCTGACCAAAAGCCCACTACAATAGCTATGCCACTGCCTCAACATTCAACTGCCTTGAAATCTCTTTTGCCAGATTAACCAGTCCACTGCACTTAATTTCAGTCTCAGGCAAAGTCTCTGGGCATGAGCAAAATGCAGACAAGCTTTTTGCCAAGCCATAACACAAATCATCTGGAGTCCAACAACCAATACAGCCCTTTCCAGAAGAAACCTTCCTATCCTGGTCTTTACAGGCAGGATTTCTATCAGCCTTCTGGCCTTCTGAGCTCTGATCAGAATTTCCCATACTGAGCAGCTGAAGGTATTCCAGCATCTCTCTTTCAGGAGACATCTCTGAACCTTTTCCATCTCTTCACTTTAGCCATTCCAAAAAGCTTTCAATCCACATTGTTAAGTATAGTCACAGCAATGACCCCACTTCGGTGGTCACAAATTCAGTCTAGGTTACCCTTCTCTCATTGCTGGGACAAAATACTTAGCACCCAAAAGTAAGAAAAAAAGGAGTACTTAGCTCACAGTTTGTGGAGGTTTCAGTTCATAGTTGGCTGGCTCCAAGGCAGAGAAGCAAATGTAAGAGGGCAGCCATTCCTGCCAGTGAGAACAGAGGGAGAGGTGGCAGCTGCAGCTTCTAGCAAGTCTCTTCCCCTCCTTATATTATAAGCAGGCTTCTGGCCTTCTGAGCTCTGATCAGAATTTCCCATACCGAACAGCTGAAGGAGTTACAACATCCCTCTTTCAGGAGATATCTGTGAATCTCTCCCTGAGGTGGGGATGCAGAACTCACACAATGTCCGTGCTATCCTCTTGCACAAGATGAGGATGTTTACAGGTAAGAACCCTGGCTGTCTGCTGAGTCATTTAATTAAACATCTAAACTTCTCAGGTTTACACAATGTATCAACTGGTACAGGGACAAGGGCTAGCAATACAAAAAATTGATACATATGCATAGTGGAACATTATTCACCCATAAAGAGTGAATCCTGTCATTTTTTAACAAGATGGATAGATTGTTATGTTAAATGAAATTAACCAGAAATAGAAGGACAAGAACTCCATGATCTCCCTTATATGCAGCAACTAAAGAAGTTGTTTGCATAGAAATGAAAGTAGCCAAAGGGCTCTGCTTCTGAGGGTAGGATAAGGAGGGCTTGGAAATTCAGCAGATCTGCCACTGTGCTGTTGAAAAAGAGAGTGATTGTAGATAACATCTAAATGCTGTATATTTGTAAAGAGCTAGAAGAGATTTGAATATATCCCCACAAAGAAATGATAGATGTTTTAAGAGCTATGTATGTTTTATCTAATTCAAACATTATGCAATTATTGTAGTATTTAAAAACCACACAGTGCACTTTTAGTATGTAGGATTTTAACTTTTGATATTGGCTTTTGAAAGGACCCTTGATGAACAGTGTCTTGAGGAGAGTGGAGGGATCACTCCTTTAGGTGAACTCATACAGACCTCTATTTTCATCCTTACAAGAGTGTGGAAGAATTACCCATGCCGTGGTAGCCTCTCCTAGACTGTTTGATATTTGAGTAAAGACACTTTAAGAATTTAGGTTTATATTTAAGCTATAATGTATGTTTGTTGAATTGAACTGGTTGGGGGTAAAAATGAAGGCTGGTTGAATGCTTAAAAAAGTTACAGTAAAATAGTAAAAGAAGACATTCCTTTGAGGACAGAACTTGTAACTTTTAATAAATCAAAGTACAGGGATTTGACTCTTAGAACTCGTACAATCTCTGCTTAGATCTGAAGAGAAGGAGGGTTGAAAGCAAGGGCACCGTGGAAGGAATCAGGATGTGTGTGTGCCATAACCTCACCTAAAATTATCCAGTCGGCAGCTGAGAGAAAGCAAAGAAAAGAGACACAGTGTTGGTAACTTGTGACTAATGAAGCTTTGGGGGAAGAGAAAGAGAGAAAGAAATAGAATGAAATGGAGTTGAGATTTCATAATGCAAAATACAATTTCTTTTGCATGATTGCTCACAAAATGTTGTTATTTGCCTTTCCTTTCCTTTGTGAACTAATGAAGGACAGGAAAAACCCACAAAGCAAGATGAAAAACAGGATAAGTTGTTTTATATGATAAGGATAATATAAACTAAAACAAAATTCACTATGGAAAACACTGATGGATATTAGGTAATACATGGTCAGTAACTACTTATTTACTCCTTACAACTAATTTTAATGTTTTGAAAGATTTAAAACATATAAGCTATGCTTTCTGTTTTTAGTACTATTTCTATAATATTCTCCACTTATCCACAGTGAGCTTGTTACAGATTTCCCAGTGGCTACCTGAAGCTTCAGATAGTACCAAATTTTATGTATTCTAGATAAGATTCGATATAAAAATTTCCTATATATAGATACTTAGGAAAAGGTTGAGTGGATAAATTAAACAGTATTAATAACAAAACTAAAAATAATTATAATAATATTGTGATAAAAGTTACATGGATGTATTTTCTGTCTGAAATATCTTATTGTATTGTAAATCTTAGCAACCTCAACAATAGCCTTTGTCTTTCCCCATTAGGTCAAGAACATTTTCCTTTTCCATTAAAGGAAGTAGTTTACAGCTTCTGTTTTGTCATATCTGAGTCACCAGTGTCACTACTCTTGTGCTTCAGAGCCATTAGTAAGCAAATGAAGGGTGGCTCATCTATAAGCACTGTCAAATTTTGTCCATTTGATAACTGAAACTGCTGCTCCAGTGAGAACTAAGAAGTGGCTTACGTACCATGAAGACCCTGGGAACAAAGGCAAATTCACATCTTGGCCAGGATGGAGTGGGCAGGCCCAGGGCTGTATGTAGCACACTATGCAAAGCAGCACATAATTTAAAACTTAAATTGATGATTTATGTTGAATAAATTTGTGCTTTCTGGAATTTCCACTTCATATATTTTTCTCACAGTGGACTGTGGGTAACTGAACTAAAGGAAGTTAGCTCAGGGTTTAACAAGAACTACTGTTCAGTTCCTTATTGGGAAAGTAAGTTTTATCTGCATGAAATAGTAAGAAAATCATATACAATTTTGTGGTCTACATGCTGTGTTTTGTAAAAGAGCCATTGTAATTGTTAGCCATTGTCCTTGGATATATATGAATAATTTTTTTATCAAAAGCTGAGAAATATAAGCTATTTTAATTTATGTACAAAGACCCCAAAATCTAAACAGAAAGGCAAGATCTTACATGTAATCTAACATAAAAGCTTCTCATTTGCTTAGAAAATGTCAATTGACATCACATTCTCTAATAGATAGTCTAGTAGTCAAGCCTAGTAATTAGGGCTGTTACAGAATTCAAGCCAGTATATCTAGGCTCTAACCCTTCATCTCTTGATAGCTAATTTTGTTCACAAATGAGTCACTGCATGTTAGGATTTAAAAGAAGAAACTTAACTAAGTTAAATTTAGATAATCTGAAATTTGTCACTTTAAAATCAACAACACAGTGACATTTACTTCATTCAAAATTGTATTACTGGGGCTGGTGAGAGAGCTTAGTGGTCTAAAGTGCTTGCTTAGGCAAGCTTAGGTAGACACGGGACTGTAATTCAATCCACAGCACCACATGCCTCACCAGCCCCGGCCCCAGGGTGGGCTAAACTGGCAAAAATAATTATATTATTAATGATTCCATGTACTTCCAAAACATTTTGACCACTCTGAAGTAAAGCCTTGTATCCATTAAGCAGTTTCTTCCCAATCTCTTCTTTCTCTTCCCCTAGCAGCTACCAGTCTTCTGTGTGATTATATGGATTTCCCTCTCCTGTATATTTCACAAAATAATATGATATAATATGGGATTTTTGTATATGACTCTTTCCACTTGGCATAATATTTGAAAATTTTACCCATAATGCAATGTGTATCAGAACTTCTTTCCTTTTTGATAGATGAATAGTATATATCACTTCAATTTCTGAGGCTAGGGAGAAAGACAATGTGATGAACTATTATGCTGGGAGTGACATAACAGAAGGAGGGAAGCATGTCTCCAAAAGATATTAGAATTTCCAGCAATGTTAATAGTAATCTACCACATTAACCTTTACCTGCTTAGTTACAAAGCTGTTGATTATTGGGGTGTATTCCATTCCCCTTCTTTGTTATTCCCCCCTTTTTACCAGAGCTAAAGTCTATCAGACAACAATTCTGAAGTATGAGCAACAGAAAATAAAGGCAACTTCATTTTGGCTTCAGACATAGTCAAGATAGTTATTTACAGAACAGAGAGGGAAATCTGAGTTGAGGGAAAAGTGGTTAACCCAGGTAATAACAGAATAGTTAAGTGAGACAGCCACTAAAATTCCCTAAATTCAGGAATAATACTTTTTTTTTTAACCCCAAATTTAAACTGTGGTACTCTTAATATAATGCTCTCAACCTCATGTTCATTGCAGCATCATTAACAACAGCTAAGATGCGGGATGAGTCTAAGTGTCTATAATTGGATGAATAGATGACGAGAATGTGGTGTTCCAAGTGAAAAAGGAAATTCTCCCATTCAACCTGGAAGACATTATGTTATGTGGAATAAATGAGGCACAGAAGTACAAATACTACATAGTTTCACTTATACATGGCATCTAATAATATTGAATTCATAGAAATGAGGAGTACAGTAAAGGTTACCAGGAGCTGGGCTGGTGTGGAAGATGTGAGGAGAGATAGGATAGAGAGTTGGTCAAAAGGTACAAAATTCCCAATAGAATGAGTACATTTTTATTCATTTCTTTTTCTTTTTTTTTTTTTCCATTTGTGTATTTGGTAGCGGTTCTCACTACACAGATCGGACTTCTGGTGATCCTCCTGTTTTCAGCCTTACCTGCACTAGGATTACAGGTGTGTGCCACCATGCCCAGACTCTGTGATGGACTAAGTGTGCCAAGGGACAGAGCCAGCATGGCATGCAGAACCAAACCCTGGTCCTTGTGCTTGCCCCAGCAGGCACTTTGTCTCCTGAGCTATCTCACCAGCCTAGAGTAATTTTTTAGATCTCTAGTTGATAATAATGTTTCCCTCAAGATAAGAGAAAATTTAAGTGTCTAAGCATAACAATAATAGGCAAGTAAGGTGATGGACATATTAATTAGCTTGATTTAATCAGTCCACATTACATGCACATGAAAATATCAATTTGTTCTCCACAAATGTAGTATCAAGCAGTAGAAAAGGAAGACCTCCCCAGTTTGACAACTGGACAGAGGAGTGGAGCCTCTCCTTAGAAGCAATACTAAATTCAAACAACTCATTTTAAAGAGAGTAACACCTGGAGTTAAATCTTATACAGTTTTGATTTCTTAAGTAAAAATGTTAGCAAATGAGATTATATGCTAAACAAAACCTTCCGAGCGCAAATACAGACATGTCTTCATGCTCTCTAAAGTCCTGAATTTCAGATGGTCTCTGAAGCTCTGTAGTTCTGGCATTTTTGGTTTTCTATTTAATTTTTATTGTTTTCATAGTACATATCTGTAGATGATGCTTGCATTTTGGGGGCAGTTGGTATATGTATATAATACAAGTTAATTCCTTTTTATACTCTTTCCTTTTCTTCCTCCCAGCTCCATCCTTCTCTTGATCCTTCACCTTTTTGGGAGGTAAATGTTTGCAATATATAATGTTTATAATATTTATGTAGAGTTGATGCATATACATAGCACATCTTAATTTTGTTAAAGGTAACAGCATGCATGAACGTGCTAGAACTGCCATAATATAGTACCACAGATTCTTTGTTTAAACTGAAATGCATTAGAGTTCTAGAGGCCAGAGACAGACATCCTGGTGTCAGCAGGATCGCTACCTTTGAGGGAAGTGAGGGCAGGATTCACTCTGGATCTCCCTCTTTTGGTTACAGATGGCCACCTTCTCCATGTCTCTTTACTTTGGTGTCCTTTTGTCCATGTCCAAATCAATCCCTTTTGTGAAAACACCAGTCATAGTAGGTTAGGATCCACCCTAACAGCCTCACTTTAAATGGATTATCGCTGAAACAGCCATCTCCAGATGAGGCCATGTTCTGAGGTACTGTGTATTAGGATTCCATTGTATTTTGGGAAGAAGATCAAACTATTTTATTTGTAACAGATAACTGTAATTTATCATATAAATTGAGATACTTTTGAGAATGAAAGGGGATTCTATGAATAATTGCATATAAATATAGTTCTTAGCTAGGAAGAGTTCAATTAGAAACAGGCCAGGAAGGGAGCTTCCAAGGTCCTAAGAGACAGCCTCCAGTTGTCTCTCTCTTTCCCATGTGCATTGTTTGAATTTAGTATTGTTGCTAAGGCAGACACCATTCAAGGAGAGGCTCCATTCCTCTGTCCATTTGTCAAATTGGGGAGGTCTTTGGTCCCAAGACTTTGCAGATACTGGAGTTTACCTCTGGGAGCTGCAGGTAGGAGCAGTCCAGCTGATTGCTTCTAGGTCATTACCTGGCTGCATGAAGTCCCCATTGGCTCTGTCATTCATTTCGAGTAAGGCTAGAGAACAAAAGTCATGCCTCAAATGCTTCCAAATTTCACAGGGTTTTTCAGGAATAGTGTCACCATTTGCTTGCTCTAGTTTCACACTTTAGATTTCTGCTCAAACTCCCAAACTATTGTGTGGGGCTGACAAATCCTTCATTTCTCAGACTAAACTGAGCCCTAATTTAATTATCAGAGAGGAAAGAAAAATTACTCTGCAAGAGCATATGTCCAGGGATGCCTCTCGGCAATCAGCACACCTCCAGTCTTTTGCAATGCTTAGTGCTTACTACAGTCTTCATTTCGTGCCACTTGCTGGGTACAGAGCACAGAATGCAATGAACATAATTTCTTACATTGTTAGGAGTACTTGCAGCTTCCTAGGCATTAAGCAAGTACTGAAAAGTAATTGCCCATTATCCCTAACCAAATGTGCCATTGTTATATTATTCTGTCTTAATATTTTGTTTCATATGCTTGGAGTCACTTCTCAGGGTCATCAGTTTTCCTCCTGTTATCCTTGGAGCAGTGTCTATGGCCAACGTCTGCTTCTCTGGATGAAATCTACTTATAATAATGCTTCTTCCTCATGAGTGGGACTAGTGAGAATACAGTCAGGAAGAGAGGAGTGTTCCCTTTCATTTCTACACTCTGCTTTTGATCTCTCTCTCTCTCTCTCTCTCTCTCTCTCTGTCTCTCTCTGTCTCTCTTGCCTCTCTCTGTCTCTCTGTCTCTGTCTCTGTATCCTTCTCTCTCTGTACTTTAACATATGTACCTTGCATGTGTGTGAGCATACACACATGCACAAACACACACACACATATACACACACATATAGGCCTACACACAGCCTTTTTCACTAGGAAATGGGATGAACATGAAAGCTCTGGATTCAATCCTCAGCACCATACAAACAATCTTAAAAAAACAGAAGGGGATAAAAATTAATTCAATATTATAAAACAGCAACTAAAAGAATGTTGAATATTTCCAATACAAAGAAATAATCTGTATCTGAGCTGACAGGTATGCCAATGCCCTTATCTGATCACTGCACATTCTATGCCTGTACTCAAATGTCACACTATACCCCATAAATATGTTCAATTACTATGTGCTGGTTAAAATATTTTAATAAAATGTTAAAAAAAGATCCTAGCAGAAAAGCCAAACAGCTTATTTTCTTTCAGTAGAACAGAGATGCTACTTCTTGGGTCAAAAAATTAAAATTTATTTTGGGGGAGGAATCTATGAACTTTGAAAATTTAAGCAAAACCGTAAGTATAGTTGTCATTACTAGGAAAAGGATTAGAATTTGCCTCAGATTATAAGATGTGGACCTCATCCCATTTATCTAGACTGTGGGAAAACTCCTGACTTTTCCTGTGAATAGCAAAAACAATTTTCAAATCTTTTGCTAGTATTTTTAGAATAATTGTATATGGGGCCAGGGAGATGGCTCAGTGGAATAAGCGCTTCCCTGGCAAGTGCGAGGTCCTGAGTTCAATCTCCGGTTGTGCCCCCCCCCACAAAAAATTGAATAATTGTATAGTGGAATTTTTAATCTACTTGGTACTTTTACATTTCAACCACAGTATTTTTTATTCATATCTTCATTACGTCAAGTTCCCTTTAAACTTGGTGTACCATTTTGTTTCATCTGTCATCTCTTTTTTAATATTTTAAATTTTATTGAGAACAAAAGCCAAAATAGATCTATTTTGCAATATGTTTGTGTTTTCTGTAGTAAATCTTCCTCTTCTTTCAGCTCTGTCCCACACTACTGACTTCTAGCTTAACAAATCCTTAACTTTTCAGAATTGTCACTTTTTTTCAGAATATTTCCAGACACTTCAAGTTAATTATCAGGCATGTATCATCTGTTTGGGTCTGATTTTTGTTCAGTATAATTTCCCTAAATTGCTTCATTTAGATAAGGCTCCATTTAGATTTTTTTTTTTCAGTTGAAAGTAGAGTTATATTACATTTAAATTTCCAGTCAGGAAAATGTATGTAGATATTTGACAGAGCAGTGGTAATAATATAACTATTTGAATATTTTAAGTTCTTCATTTGAATTTAACATCTTAATTAGACAGAATAATGCCCTTTTCCCCAAAGATGTTCACATTCTAGTTCCTTGAGCACATGATTATGTTCAATTACCTAGCAAAGGGTAACTTGTGACACTGAGCTTTGCCAATCAACTGACCTACAAATTGGGCAGATTATCTTGGATTATGTAAGTAGATTCAGTCCAATAACAAGCATTTTAATAAAGAAAGAAGAAAGCAAAGGTGAAATAAGGTAATGCTGTGTGAGATCTCTATGGGCCATTACTGGCTTAGAAAAAGGGGTAGACAAGACTTTAGAAACACTGTTGGCCTCTCAAAGCAGGGAAGATGAAGAATAAGATTTCTTATAAATCTTTCATGAGGGAATGTAGTAGCTTTGCCAACAGCATCTGGTTTTAGCACAATGAGATCTGTGTCAGATATTTAACGGAAAGAATTAAGACAGTTAATGTACATTGTTTTAAGGCCCTACACTGAAGAAATTTGTTACAGCCATAATATAATGCAGGCTTAAGTTACTTGGATTTCCCTTTTACTTTGGCATAGACTTTACTTCAATTACTTTGTTTGCAAGCTTCCCTATTGTAGAAAGCAATAATGACTTTTGACAATGTTTTCTCTATGTTTTAGCCATGATGTACTTTTCATGTAGAATTAAGAATTTTCCCTACCTGTTTTTCTTTATTTTGTCCCTTTTGGTACTGTGCTAGAATCTCTCTATGTTTTAGGAAGCCAAAGGATCCTTTCATTTTCACTTTCTTCTTAATTCTGATTCTATCCATTGTATTAAGCAGATGGAGACTTTAGATATCTTTACTTAAGTAACCATTTGACTTAGAAGTCCTTTTTATGGCCGAGTATAAACTGTTCATTAACAATATCAGTTTTGTACTGACGATTCTTTAATGAGGCCTTTTCTGAATGGCAGCTCTGATGCTCGGGAGACCATAGGAACATAAAGCAATTACCTTTGTGCATGAATTTAAGACTGCTACATCTTAAATTGTGTCCTCTCAAAATTTATATGGTAAACTCTAATGTCTAATGGCACTTTTGGAGATGGAAATTTCAGGAGGTAGTTATATGCAAATGAGTTCCCAAGGGTGGGGCTCTATGTGATAGGCTTGGTGACTTTCTAAAAAGAATAAAAGTCTTACTCTATATATTCATACATAAAGAAAAGGTCATATGGACATTTAACAATGAGCCTCTAGAGCATGATGCCGGGACTCTGAGAAATGGGAGGACTGTGAGTTCAAGCCTTGTCAGGGTAACCTACTGAGATAATGTCTCAAAAATAAAAAAACAATGATGAATAAATAAATAAACAAATAAATAAATAAGGTCCAGGCATGTAGAGACTGAATTTAGTCTGTAGTACTGCAAAAACCTTCTCAGACTTTCCAGGCAGAGAGAGTCCTTAGAATGAGAATTCTAGCCTGCTGGAACCTTGATTTGGGACTTCCCAGACTGCTAAACTGTGAGAAATAAATTTCTGAGGGTTAAACCATACCATCGTACAATTTGGTTATAGCAACCTGAATCAACTAAGATAGGACAATAAGGGACTGTGCTAAAACTTCCATGTATAATCTTTACACCAAGAGTGGTCAAAATACATGGTAAATATGTAATACTTGAAAATGATATTACAATGAAACACACATTGCCATTAAATCCCCACTGGAATAAGTCCCCATTGGTTTGCACATATTTATCCAATTGGTCTTGCCATTTTCTGAAACCTTTCTGGAAGTCGGTTTTTGTCACTATCTTGTGATGTAACATGCGCTGAATGCTGCTCTCCATTATCATCCAATGGAAAGATGGGCTTGTGAAGACATTGTAGTGCATCCTCAGTGACCGTTTTCATCCAATTTGGCATCATGAACCTCCTAGCTCTTTCCAAAAGTCACAGTGACCACAGAAGGAAAACAGTTTGAATTGATTCATGACATCCAGACATCCCTGACAGTGCAAGTAAGGACAGAAAATACATAATAAGCTTTTAACATTTAAACATTCACCATATTTTTAATGGCACCTCTTCATAGCAAGGGCTATAGCTAGATTATCCTCATGATAGAGGCAGAAGGAAGATAATTTCTAGTGACTTCTTCATGGAGGCTGAGAGACTTCTGCACAGTACAGTTTTCTTCTTCTTCTTCTTCTTCTTCTTCTTCTTCTTCTTCTTCTTCTTCTTCTTCTT
>NDGN011521847.1:7409-18159 GCA_002564285.1 Tympanoctomys barrerae | reverse complement strand
CTTGAGCCCGGCAGATTTGTTTAAGAAGTCACTTAAAGAGGTGTGCTAGGGCGAGGCCCCCGTTTTGCCCCATTCTAATAGCAAGATGAATGTTGTGCCCATCAACTTCACGTGTGAAATTCAAATGAGTTTTGAATTTCAGATATTTGGAAAACATAAAGTAGAGAATTGTTGGGGGAAGCTCATATAACAAGGAATGATGAAGGAATTGATTAACAGTAACCAGACTGTGGTCAAGTGTGTTGACATACACCTGTATCTAGCTCTCTGGGAGACTGAGGCAGGAGGATCCCAAGTTCAAGTCCAGCCTGGGCAACTTAGCAATTTAGCAAGACCCAGTCTCAAAATAAAAAATAAAAAAAAGCTGGAGATGTAGCTGAATACAAATGAGCTCGGGTCAATCCTCAGTAATTGGGGGTTGGGGCAGACTGAGATCTGAACTCTGGCTCCACTATTTGTTATTTGTGTGACTTCGGGCCAGTTGATAAGCCTCTGTATGCCTGATGAGTTCCCTTATCAGTAAAGTGGAAATGAGAATGGCACCTATTTCAAAAGACTAGCTGGAGACTCAAGAGTGTATAGACCTTAACACAGTGCCTTGTTTGTGGACTCTCCAGGAACATGAACTGTCACTACAGGACACACTTGAAGCATAGAGATTACTGACTTCCCCACAATATCTTCCTTTCTTTTCCTTTTCTTTCTTTCTTTCTTTCTTTCTTTCTTTTCTTTTTTATTTCTGCGGGGGAGAGGACTGGTTTGGAGGGGCTTTTTTTTTTTTTTTAAATTTGTTTTCCTGTACTCGGGATTAAACTGAGGGCCCTTCTACTAAGCTCTTCTTTCTTTCTTTCTTTCTTTCTTTCTTTCTTTCTTTCTTTCTTTCTTTTTCCTTTTCTGTTTTGTTTGTTTGCATTTTGTTTTGTTTTGTTTGACAGGGTCTTGCTAAGTCATCCAAGCTGGTCTGGTCTTGAATTTCTGATCCTCCTCCTTCTGTCTCCTAGAGTGCTGGATTACAGACATGTGCCACCATACACAGACTCATAATGCTCTTCAGTAGAGAAGAGTTGGGGCTGGGGAGTATTTGCCTAGGAAAGAAGGAAGGAAGGAAGGAGAAGGGAAGGGGAAGGAAAGGAAGGGCAGGGCTGGGCGGGGCAGGGCAGGGCAGGGATGCAAAGGGAAGGGAAGGAAGACAGGCAGGTAGGTAAGTAGGTGGGGATGTTGCCTATGCAATTGTGACTTTTTTGGAGACAGTGTCTTGCTGTGTAGTTCAAACTGGCCTCAAAGATTATATAACCCAGGCTAGCCTAGAACTCATGGTGATCTTCCTGGCTTAGCTTCCCACATACTGGAATTATAGGCATGTGCCACCATGCCTGGCATGTAACTATGATTTTCACAAATTTTTTTTAATTTAAAAAATTGTTATTATTATTGTTCGTTTGGTTGGTTTTTGTGACAGGGTCTACCTATGTAGTGCAGGCTGGTCTCAAACTCAGACAGCCTCCTACCTCAGTTCCCTAAGTGCCACCATTTATCTCAGCTCACAAATTCTAAAAAAAAAAGGGGGGGCCTGGGGAGATAGCTCAGTAGAATAAGTGCTTGCGTGGCAAGTGCAAGGGCTTGAGTTCAATCCCCCGTTCCTAAAAAAAAAAGAAAAGAAAAGAAAAACAACAGCATTCACAAGTCAGGAAGTACATTGGTCAGATCTTGTACCTAGGTCTATGATACTTGTCCTGTCCAGTTGTCTAGCCCATGTACAGTGGTCATGTACCGTGGTACCTTCATACTCATCATCAGTGGGTCAGGGAGGCATGATAAGTACCAAAAATGATAAAACCAAATTGTTTAGTCTGAAAAGGATAGCAAGACAAGCTGAGGAGATAGCTCAGTAGAATAAGCGCTTGCCTGGCAAGTGTAAGGGCCTGAGTTCAATCCCTGGTTCTGCAAAGAAAAAAAAGATAGCAAGGCAGGAGGCAAGCAACACCAAGGAGTTCTAGCTTGCATGTCACATATCAAACAAATGATAAATATTGGGACAAAGTCTTACAGCAAAATGCATCAAGTACCAAATCCAAGGATTTTCACAGCAGTTTGGTACCAAGTTTTGACTGTACAGTTCGATGAGCTCTTGACTCTCAGAGTCTCTTTTCTCCAGGGTGAAGCTTCCAGAGATTAGAAATGACACTGTCTGCATGACTCCCAAGACCCTTGATGGTCTGAACAGCACTGGGCACACATTGCACCACGGTTGATGAGCACCATCCTTGTGACCTAGACTATGGACTCTACTGAGCAGGTCTGGTCCTGGCTTTCAGTCAGGCTCGCAGAAGTTAAGGAAGATGGCTTTGAGTTTTGGGAAGTTAGAGAGGTTGGTGGTTTGGCAAGAGACCTGTAAAAGATGCAGCTATATTGCCTTAGGGAATGTCATTAGGGGTACACAAGAATCTTCCAAAAGCAGAGGAAGATGACTAAAGCCAGGGAGTCAGCCTTAATGTGGGAGAATGGAGTGGGGAAGCCACAGGGAAGAATTGATGGCACCCAGGAAAGGAGCTACCAGTCTGCCTGAGGCTAGAGTGAGGTATGCTGAAGCAGGACAGGCATAAGGCAGCCAGAGGTACCAGGGTGTCCAGGACCCAGTGAAAGCCAGTTTCTACAGAAATGGATTTCATGGAAGCGGGTGGGCTGCAGGCTGGGCTAGACCTAGACATGATGAAGTGGGTTCATAATTGCTAATACTTTAGGGGTGCTTGGCTATGGTTAGAGACCCTTTCAAGTAATCTAAATGTTTTAAGAAACTGAAGAGCCAGGAATCCAACTCAAGAAGTCTGGCTTCAGAGCTTGTACTTTTAACCACTACATTGTGTGAAATGCAGAAAGAAGAAAGGTTTTAGATCTACAAAAGGTGAGACTCTACTTAACCTTTATGCTGAACGCTGTATCCCAAAAAGCAAAGGTTTTGGAGCCCTGCCAAGCCCATGTGATCTCCTGCAGACACTTAGACCTGTAAGGCTCAGTCTCATGCATTTGGAAGCTGGAAAATAACCATTAGAGACACTGAGGATAAGTTGTTTGACTAGCAAGCCAAAAGGGGCTGGCATGAGGCAATTAGGGTGGGATTTAACCCAAACTGCTTTAGGATCCACCCTGGGGATTGGTAGAGCACACTTCTGGGCGTGTCTGCGTGGGTCAAGGAGGTGTAGACTGGGGGTCTTTGGTTCCCACCCTCTTATCCTGCACTTTCCACTGGTTCTGCTTCCCCACCATCATAACTGAGCAACTTTGATCTACCAGGATGTCTCTGCCTCGAAGCTAACCCACATGAACTGAACTGTAGGAAATGAAACCTCACCTTCTTTAAATTGTGAGTGTTGGTAGGCCAGGGAGATGGCTTAGTGGAATAAGCACTTCCCTGGCAAACGCAAGGGTCTGAGTTCAATCCCCAGTTCCACCTTGACTTTGGGGGCTCTCAAAATATTGCCCATTCCAAATCTGACGTCATCATCCAGGGAGCCATGGGTCTGGGCTCACTGGGCCACAGGAGATCCAGGTTTCTCAGGGGAGAGGTCCCACTTCACATACTCAACTGTGAGATCTGAGCAGACAAGAGACTTGGAAACAGTCAAGAACCTGGCGCGGGGGAGGCTGAGGTCCCAAGCAACCCACACTTAAACACCACAGATCTCATGCTTCTGAGAATGGGCTCCCCTTCTCCATGTGCTCATTCCATTGCTATTTATCAATTATTCACTATTCAGTTCACCCAGTGTTTTTTAGACGCCTACTATTTTCCAGGAGTGGACGTCTAGAAGAACCCACAAACGACCTTGTTTAATTCCCCCCCCCTTTTTAAAAAATGTATTTTGTACAGGGACTCAATAAGCAGTCCAGACTCACAGTGATCCTCCTGTTTTCAGCCTCCCCAGAGCTGGGATTACAGGTGTGCACTACCACACCTGGTATCAGTGGCTGGTTCAGCATGCCAGGAATCAAACCCTGGTCCCTGCGCTTGTCTAAGCAGGCCTTTTTTTTTTTTTTGTACTTTTAGGAAAGGGTCTATAGGGTGTTTGGGGTCTCACTACTAGATCAGACTCGGAGTGATCTGCCTGTTTACAACCTCCCAAGAGCTGGGATTACAGGTGCACACCACCATGCCCAGTCTTAAGCAGGCCCTTAGTCCGATGAGCTATCCTGCTGTCCTTAATTTTCCTTATCATCTCTGTGCATCTTAGAAGAAATGTGCTCATTATCTGCTATTGGGGGAATCATGAAGGGACTTTTAGAGATGGACATGAGGATGCCACAAGGCTCTCCAAGTAGGCCCAAGGGAGGTGGACCTTCCAAATACCTGGACCATAACATCCAACCACAATTCTGTGGCCACAATGCAGGGTGAGGATCAAGAACCTAGAAAACTTCTCAGCTCAGGTGGGTTTAAGTGCCCCAAGTGGGGAAAGTTGAGACCATAGCAAACTGGAGCATGCCTGTCCCATAAAAATGGCATTCTTGCTTGGCACAGCTTGAGCTGAAGGTAACAGACTGCTGAATCTTCAAAAGAAATTAGAACTCTATGTTCTTTTTCTTTTTCTTTGAGACAGGGTCTTGCTATGTAGTTCAGTCTGACTTGAACTCACTATGTACTTCAAGTTGGCCTTGAACTCTCAGCTTCCCATAGTGCTGAGATTACAGGCATACATCACCATCTCCAACTGGATTTTTATCTCACATGTCCCAAAACTTCAGCATTGGCTCCTAATTTTAGTCTTTTCTGAAAGTCCTGTGAGGGTTGAACAGAACTTATCTGGCTGTTGAATTTTGCTCAGAAGTTGCCAATTTGAGACCTCCAAGTGGGTCTGGGGAAGGACAGATGTGGAGGGAGGGCTGTGTGTCACAGCACCAGGTTCCAAGGGACCTGAAATAGTATCTCTCCTTGGGGCCAAGATTGTACTAGCCATAGTCCTGCCCTCCAGGGTTTCATGCTATCATATACTCAGGCAAAGCAGCAAATGGCCAGGAAGTCTGGAGCAGGAGACTGTGGGGAACTCCCAGAGCTTAACAGCATTAGATAAGGCAGATCTGAGCTTCAAGAGGTCTTCCTAGGAAGTCGGCCTTGATTCTGCAATTCCAGAGGCAGAGTCTGGGGAGCTTTGGGAACAAAGATGAATGGATATGACCTGTGCTAGAGACCCTAAATAAAAGTCCTGGAGAATCTGCTTCCAGGTGTCATGGGAGAACTCTCTGCAAAAAACAGGGATGCGAGATGAGGCTAACCCAGCTGGATCTGGCAATCCCAGATTGATCTCAGAGTGAAAAGGCCAGTAGGTGTCCAGCTCTGGACCTCCAAGGTCAAGAAGGCAATGTAGTGGGCTAGTGTGAGTGGGATAACTCCAGTCAGACTTCAGCCTCGACACAAGTGTAAGTTCTTTCACATGATTAAGAATAGGCATGAATTGCTTTAAACTTCAGTTTTCTGACACGGCCACAGTAACTGTAAATATGGTATGAGTAACCAACTCCTAAAATCATCCACCTCCATTTCAATGTGATTTTTATCAGCAATGTCCACTCCTAGAGTTCTATTCAAAAGTGGAGTGTGGAGAAAGTACTCGTAGGGTGCCACTGATCTCGTTTCTCATCTTTCTGCTACTTCAGGAAGCACTGATTTTGGGCGGGCCTCAGCTGGGGAGGCTGGAGTTGGAAAGCTTGCTCCCAGCCAGTGGGGTGCGGCATGGGAAGGGTAGAGTCCTTGCTGGGCAGAGGGCCCGTGCTGCTGGGGCTGGCAGCAGTGCTGACAGAGTGCTCTTCTCCCCAGGAGGTCCCTTTACACCCAACTTCCATCTGGAAGAGTGAGCTTCATGGTTAAACATTCCTGGAGGAATGCTGGGATAAAGCTGAGGACCGAGTCCCCAAACCCTCACGTAGGGATGCTCTCAATCTAGCCTTGCGGATCTCAGTCCCAGGAATTTCGGTTCCCTCAAAATCCTCCAAAGTGTCCCAATGCCTCGCCGCAGAGCTCTGCGGCGGGTCTCAGGAAGTTTGGGTAGCCCCAAGCCTTCCCAGCCGTATCTCCCCCCTCATCTGGTTTAACAGGTCGGCACCCCCGTAACAGCCGGTACCTGCGCAAGGTACCTCATCTTCCCTCCCCGAGGGCCTGTCCGCGATCGCTAGCTCCCTCGGAAGTCCGCAGGAGACTCGGATCCCCTTCTCCGAGCGCCCGCGCCCCACCCTAACCCGCGGGCGACCTCAGCAGACTAACCCCTCCCCAGCATCCCTTCCAGGGTGCTGTCCTAAAGTGATCGCCCTGTTTTCGGTCTCCCTGTCCCTCTACCCACAGTCCACGCCAGTCCCAACTGGAAGCGTCTTGAAAGTAGGAAGTCTGGCTCCTCGTGGTAACCCTCGGGCCAGTCCAGCATGCGGGCATTCGGACCCCGGCAGGGACCGGGCGTCCGGCACGGGCGCCGGCCGCAGGGCAGAGCCCACCCGGCGGCGCACGGGCCGAGTTTCTAGAACCTCAGGGTGGGGGCTGGAGAGGCCCGCCCTTCGCCCTCCGCTGCAGCCGCACCCAGCCCACCCGGCAGCGTTAGCTGTTCCCGAGTCGCGCCCACCCAGCCAGGTGATCGCGAACCTTCTCCCTCTCACACCCTAACAACAAACAACCCAGCGCTCTCTCCTTCCAGAGAAAGGGGTGGAGCCTGACTCCGCCGGAGGCTGCCGCAGCTGCCGGGGGAGGGTTCCGTTCCAGTCCTCGGGGGAGTCGCTCCTCCCGGGAGTGTAAGGGGCGGGGGCCTCCGCGGACTCTCCGGCAGCCCTCCTTCCTCTGGCGCCCCTCACCCTTTTCGGCGCAAGGGGGGGAGCAGATGGAGTGGCTTCCAACCATGCCCCTCAGACTTGTATACCTTCGGACCCCTCCCCGCTGTGCACACCCACTCCTCCTCGAACCCTGCAGCCCCAAGGGCAGGCTGAGACTAGGTGCCCAGTAGGTGGCGGGGAGAAGATGCGGCTCTGCTGGGCTCCGGGGAGTCGAGGTGTGCCCATCCCCCACCCCTTGACACGTGTGTGTGTGTGTGTGTGTGTGTGTGTGTGGTGTGCGCGCAGCTGGGCGGGGAGATGGACCCCACGGACACGCGGACACGGGCAAGAAAGAACCTGAAATGGGGTGTAGTCAGCAGTTGTTGGGTCTGTGGTGAAGGCAACTTGAATGAGGGGTAGAGAATGCACCCCAAGGGAAAGGCCTAGGGCCCCAAAGAGGGCAAGAGTCGGGGCAGACGTCACTGAGAGGGAAGGAGAATGCAGAAACCAGCTTTTGCTGGGAGAGGCAGCCTGCAAAGACTTCCACTGGCCAGCAATCAATCGGTAGGCTAGTGTTGGACAGATGGAGGTTTTGGACACAGCACCAGGGCATGTGGTCCCCAAAGTCTGAGAACATGTAAGTCCCTTGTAGCTTCTCCTGTGGAAACCAGATCCCAGAGAGACCCCTACCTCGCCTTGATTTCCTGGCCCCAGGCTATGGCAGTAGATACCCTTAGGGGAGGGAGAGATCTGTTCTTTGCTGAGCACTCAACAGCTGGCTCCTTGGTGACAAGAGGGGACCTTGTCCCTCTGCTCAGTCTCAGGGGAACACTTCTGCCTCCCCAAGTAGGGAAGGGGGTCCCAGCAGTACTTAGTTTTGCCTGCAGGCAAATAATTTCTGGAGATCCCTTTAAGGAGGGGTGTTCCAATCCCTTTAAGAGGGAGTGGGTCACAGCAAAAGGACTATAAAAGTCCAGCTTTCTTTATTCCCCCACCCCCGGGGCGTCCTATGATGGGGGAGGTGGTAAGTGCTGCAGCTGAATTCAATGGTTGCCTTAGTGTCCCTCGAGCACGGTGTCCTTTACCTTGTCCAGTAGGGCAGAGTTCCTGGGATCTAGAATTCAGGTGCTGGGGGTGGGAACCTGCCCACTCCTAGGAAAGAAAGTGGTACCTAGCCATTCAATGGAGGAAAAAGAAGGTGATCACTACCACCACCGCAGGGACTGCGATGCCCGCTGGGGTGCCCTGCCTGGTGCCAGGTGGCTGGATAAGAGGGCATACAATCTGCAGGGACTGCGGCGGCAGCAGTGGGGGGGAGGTGCCTGGTGGCTTGACTGGGAATGACGGAGCAGCCAGTCTGTCCTGGCTGTCGGTCTAGTTGTGTGGTGGGGGAGGGGTGTGCAGCATATTCTCTGGCCCTGGATATTTTCCTCTCTGCATCTCCCTCCACTATCCTGCTCCAAAGCAGTTAACCCTTGCTGATGGAGATGCTTAGCTTGAGAGAACCCTGCCTGATGCACAGTGGGAATAGCTCTGGAGACCTGATGGGTCCACTCCACTTTACAATGTAAAGGACAAACCCTTTACATTGGGTAACCTCTGGGTTGCCAGGGAGAAGAAAGCTGATGGGCCCAGCATGGCAGAGCTACCCTGGTGGAGAAGGGTGAGGGCAGCACTGAGTCCAGAAGGGCTGCAGGAGCTGAGGGGAGCGGGAAGAGGTGGAACCCTTTCCAGGTGTGGAAGGCAAGAGGCCCAGGTGCAGAGGTCCCTGGAAGTGGGGTGAAGGACAGAGAGCTCCCCTCAGGGAACAGGTAGGTTATGTTCCCCTGACCTTCCTCTTCACTGACTCACTGACCTGCTTCAACATCATAAGGAGGGCAGGGTGTAGATCAGTGGGCAGCACAGAAGGAACACCAAGTGCCTTTAGCTAACCTGTGTCCCCAAAGCACAGCCCACTGAGCCAGAGCCTCCTGGGGCAAAGGAGTCAGCCACCCACACGGGAGGCTCTGCAGCACAGTTCCTCCAGCTGCTGAGCAGGCTGGGCAGGCTGGGTAGCTAGAGTGGGCTCTGCCTTCTCTCCAGTCAGGATTCTCAGACTTTCCCTCTCACCCAGGCCCCAAATAAGATTACTCTTTTCTTCCCACCCCAGGACCAGTGGATCTTTACCCTCAGAAGCCAGGGAGAGGCCACTCCTGGGACCTTACTCTTATTTCCTAGGCTGAGCATGAACTTCCTGCTAGATGGGTCTCCTCTCTGAGCAGGTATATTTCTCTTCTGACCCTCTCAGCCTCACTCTTTAGTCCATTACCAGGGACAAAGCAGCTGCCAAGGTTGCAGCTAGGCTGATGACAAGAGCCCTGTGCCCTCTTCTGCCTCAGCCTGTGGCATAGCTCAACCTCAGTGTCATTACTGCTGTTACTCTCTATTACCACTCTCCAAGAAGAGCAGGGGCCACAAAGGACTCCGATGATGGGACAGGGATGGAACAGGGAGAGGGGATTCTGAGGTGGGAAGAATGGCTTCATGGTGTGTGCTGAAAGAGGGGCACTGCTGCTAGGAATCTGTCCTGGGAGGCTCAGAGAGGAGCGAAATCCTTTAATGTCCTACTTTTATAGATTTGGGGGATGTTGCTTCATTAAAGGTGGGACTTGGAAGGGCAGGCAGTTGTCTAGGGAGAAAATGGTTGTTTAAAGGCTTTCATGCCACAGGTCTTTGTAGGCCCTTCCTTTAAATGTCCCCCCCAAAGAGCTAAGACAGGCTGGGCCCCCGTTGACCTTTTGGAGGCAGTCTGGAGGTGTTACTTCCCAACTGTAGTGGCGGCCGCCTTGATTTTAAAAGGCTGCCTGGTTGAGCGCTTGACTGCCAAGGTTTAGGGAAGGCTGGCCACTGGCGGCTACAGAAGCCCCTCTGTCACACTGCGTCCGTGTCCTCCGGCACTCCTAGACGCCTTAGCACTCCAGGAGCTTCACTCTGCCCAAGGCGTTCCAGGGCCCAGCCCCTCCCGCTGCTCCCAGCGCTGGGTGACTTGACACTACCCTTCGCAGCCGGTCTTTTCACCTCCCAAAGCTCCCCTCCCCCGCCTGAATTGAGAATGAGGCTTTGTTTAAGGGTGGACTCAGCATTTCTTAAGAACCTACTGTGTGCACATCCTGTGCTTGTTGAAGTGAAGTCTGCTCAAGCTCTCAAGCTCCAAGGAGCCCAAGATACACCCCTTTTGCACCTCGCAGGGGACCTCCCACGCCTCTGAGTGACCTGAGCCTGCGGTGCCCACCCACCCTGCTGACCCCGTGAGCGTGCTCGGGCTTGGAAAGGCACGTCTGTGGGTGTGGGACAGAGGCACAGCAGTAAGCGACTAGGGCAAGCCAGGTGAGTATCTCCACTTGGTCCCATCCTGGCTTGGGGACGCGAAGGAGGGAGTCCAGCCGCGCCCGTCAGGCTGCCCGCCCCTTCCCCTCCCCCGGAGAGCTCTGATGTTCCCCGCGGTGGTGGAAGAGGGTGTGTGGGTGTCAAGGACTCACAGACCCGGCTCTGCTGTCAGCTGGAAATGGATGAGAGTTCCACACTCGGCTTCTGAAGAGGGTGAACTGGGAGCTGGGGAGGGGGCGGTGGGCGAAGGGCAAAAAGAGGAAAGAGATGCGGGTGCAGGACTACTGAGCCAGGACCGACCTTGCTTGAAAGGAAAGGAGACGTGGCAGGCAGGGAAGTCGGAAAGATGAGGCAAGGGCAGGAGGGGCTTCTCAACAGTCGGGGCCCTTTCGCTTGGCCCTTTCGCTGGGGCCCTTTCTGCAGGAAAGGGGGGTTGTTCTCGCCTGGTTTTCGGCCGGTCTTCCCGAAGCTTTGCCCTGGGGGCAGCAGCCTCCGGTGAGGGCGGGATGTCTCTTGGCCCGCAGTTTTCTCCAGCGGGTGCTGGAGAGAAGGGTAAAAGAAAAGAGGGACATGGAGAGGTGACGGTCAGGGCGGAGGT
>NDGN011521837.1:1522-11678 GCA_002564285.1 Tympanoctomys barrerae | reverse complement strand
AAATAAATAAAATAACATTAACATGGCTGTAAGAAAATTTGAATTACACTTCAAGCTTGTCTTCTAGTATTATAGGACAGCTCCATTTGCTATGCTCTGAATGGTGTGTTCCCTTGTCCCCATTCATGTTAGAACCTAATATCCAGTGTGATAGGATTCAGCAACAGGACCCTTGGAGTCGAGATTAAGTCATGAAGGCTTTCACCTTCACAAATGGGAATAGTGCCTTATCAAACAGCATGGAGGGCATCCTAATTCTGGAATTATCAGCCTGCAGGATTACAAACAATACATTTCTGTGGTTCATAAACATCCAGTCTAAGATGTTACCACCCCAACAGTCTACATCAAGCAAGCTTTATTTCTACCCAGTGTCATCTAGATTCTCAGACTTGTCCTGCCTGTGACATGTACCCTGGGGTCTGGCCTTAGGCCACGACCTTCTCCTTGTAATGTGGGAAAATCAAAGGACTCAAGTGTACACATCCCCCAGATTGCGGTGGCCTCTGATCAGAGACCCAGTCTGATTACAGCTCTGTCCCTGGTGCCAGGGCTACTACTCAACCTCTGAGCCTTTTTTTCCTTCTACAGATGTTGCAGGGAACCAGAGAAAGAGACAAAACATCAGACATGCAGGAGAAGTCCAATTGATAATAACACCCTTCTTCAACAAGGGGCTGCAGGCATGATTTAAAAGCCTGGCTGGTTGGCAGAGGTGAGGCATTGTGCCCTGTCCAAGGCAGTCTGACTGAGGGGCATAAAACCTGGTGCACCTCCACTAGCAGTGGCCCTGTGCATGGGTTGAATCTGGCTCAAGGAAGGAAGACCTTTTGCTAATTCACAGGGAGTAGGTGTCTACCCACTAAACCAGGGGCTGGGGATTTGGCTTAGCAGTAGAATGCTTGCCTAGCAAGCTGGAAGCCCTGGGTTTGGTCCTTGGCACCAAAAACAAAAAATAAACCTCCCCTAAAAAACAGTTCAACCAAAAAAATACAGTAAAATAAAAAAAGACCAAAACCAAACAAGGCAACTCCACTAAACCACACACCCCAGGATGCAAAGGCTTCCTGAAGGAGCAAGGAGCAAGAGTCCTGGTGGTAGAGAATCCTTGTTCCCAGTGGGACCCCCAGGCCTGTAAGACCTGCCTACAGGCCTGGATGCTGCATTGCAGCCACCTTTGCCCTAACTCCCTCCCGCCAGCCAGCCCTTCACCTCTGGGAGGGAGGAGACGGACTCAAAGCTCATGCGTTTTCCAGCACCCGTTGGAGACTGTCGGTCACTGGTCCTTCTGCAGTTCTTAGGGCCTTCAGACTTGCTGCGTCTCTTCCCCTGGAGCAGGCAGAGAGCAGTGTCAGCTCCGGGACAATCAAGAGCTGGCCCCTTCTACATTCCAACATGGGCAGCACTTCCCGCACCCAAGGTCTGTGCTGAGCCAGCCCTGGACCCGAGCCATTCCAGTGCAAGCTGAACAACCAGCCTAGGGCAGCAGGAATCTGCGCAGGTGTGAAGAGACACAGCCAGCCCTTCCTACTGGGCCACAGGGATGAGCTCTCTCCTAACCCTGCTGTGTTGCTCCTGCCTTGCCCCCTGCCCCGCCCAGATTTGCCCTGCTCAGTCAGGGTTGGTGTACTAGTTAGTGCTCAGTCCTGGGGGTGTGCATGCCAGGGGCTCGCCAGGGCGTGACAACAAGTGAGGAGTTAAGAAGTGCTGACAGGAGTGAAGGAGCAGGCAGGGTGGGGAGGGGACAGGAGGGGTCTCTTGGATGGGCAAGCACAGGCCAGGGGACATGCAAAGAGAGGGGAGATCAAAGAGACACCTCACCATAGCACCCCGGGAGAAAAGTAAAGCGTTGGCCCGATAGTGCCAGCAGTGGAGGGCGGCCAGCAGGGAGCTGGCAAAGTCAGCTACCTGCTCTGCCACTGCCAGACTCTCCTCCACCACCTCCTCCTCCTCCTCCTCTGAGCCTGGGGGCTCTGTCCTGGCCCCCTTTTTGCTGCCTCCATTCCCAGCCAGGTCCTCCAAAGAGACCGGAAAGGCCTGCTCCTCCTCCTCCTCCTCTTCTTCCTCCTCTTCCTCCACCACCTCCTCTTCTTCCTCCTCTTCCTCCTCCTCTCCGGCAGCTCCCTCGGCCTCGGGCTGCAGGCCCCGGCTCTGGGGTGGCCGCTCGAAGTCCAGGAGGGCGCCAGCACTGCCCGCATGCTGTTCAGAGCACAAGATGCTCTCATGACCCACTTGGTGGGCAGCCTCCCCATTCCTGGGGGAAGTTGGGGGGCGGGGAAGGCTGTGCAGAGGCCATGCCTAGGTAGCCAGCCACGGTCTCCCCGGGGATCTGGTGAGGTGTAGGGTGTTTCAGGGTGGGAAGGCTGGGTCCTGGTCAGAAGCCCAGGTCCAGGAGAGGGAAATGAGAGATCAGTGCTGGGCGGGCTCCCCCAGGAAGAGGGCAGTGGGTAGTGGAGGGTTCCCGTCGCGAGGGCCATCACTCGTCTCCGCAACAGCGTGCACACGGGTGGTATGCACAGGTCTATGCTGAGTGAGGAGCAAGAGGGCAGTGGGCGGGGCCCAGACGCGGCGGCCCGCCCACCCCTGCGCCACAGCTCCGCGGCCCCTCAGCCTCCGTCACCCCCTTACCTTCATTCCTGCTGTTCTGGCTGATGACACCACCACTGGGCACCCAGTGCAGGGGCGAGGGGCAGGAGGGAAAGCGGCCAGTAAGCAGGAGGAGCCTCTGCAGAGGGGCCCAGGGCCTCCCTAGGGCTCCTCCTCCCATCAGGCACCCACGGCCCACCAGAGCTCCTGGGTAAGAGCCGTCCAGCCCCGCCCACAATCACCTTTGTCGCTGAGTTGCCTAAGCAGGTGTCTGGTCGGCTCTGAGGAAAAACAAACAAAGGCAGGGTAAGCACAGGCCATGAACAGCTACACCTGGCCCAAGTGCTGGGCTCACAGCAGCACCAGGACGCCACCAGTTCAAGGTCCACTCCAGCCTGCCCTCAGCAAACCGGGCAAGGGACTCGGAGAAGCTCCTGGCAGTGTCATGGGCTGCCCGAGCTTCATGGCAGAAGGCATGGCCTAGGTCACTTCATCCTATGCTGAGTTCAAGCACACAGCATGCTGCCCTGGTCCCTCCATTAGCTCATCTGTTACAGGGTACCCATTCCAGCGCTGCCCTGCTCCACCCTCACAGCAGCCAGCTGTGTCTCCACCTCGAGCGCCTCTGCCTCCCCAGCAAGGAGCACATCCGCACACTGCTACACCCTCCTCCCACCCCTCACAGCACTCCAGCTGGAGAGCAGGGTACACCCAACTTCCTGCAGCCCTGAAGGCCTGCTATACTGGGGCCTCACTGCCTGCCGGGGAGTGTGGCCCAGCTGGACAGGTGGTAACCCAGCTCTGGGAACAGGACACAAAGCATCCATCAGGCTGTACCCAGCCCTTCTGGGGACAGACCTGAGACAAAAGGACACAGAGAAGAGGACCCATGTCAAGGATCCTCTCAGTAGAGCCCTTAGCCCCTTCCTACTGCAGTCCAGGTGGCCTTGAATGCCAGGCTCAGAGATGGTCTCTACAGTCTGTGAACATGGAGGGAGAAGGCCTACCTGTGTGACTGAGCTGATCCTTGGCAGAGGAGCAGACTGAAGAGCTCTTTTTCCTAAGATTCTCTCTCTCTCTCTCTCACACACACACACACACACACACACCGTACAAACGTTCTCTCTGCATCAATATAAGCAAACAGCTAATTGTTTCTAAAGTGGAAAACAAGATGTTCTATTCTTTCATTCTAAAACATGTAATTAAGGATATTTAATAAGTCACAGCTAATTCAAGATGGAACAACAGATACTAAGCCTCCACAGCATGCTGGTCTGCCCGATGCAGTTCTCTGGAAGGAAGAGATGGAAAAAACTCTAGGCCAACAGAGGAGACGGCAGAGCCACGTACTAAGCTCTTGGGTGTGGCCTGAGCCTCCCCATCCTCAGCTCCCCCCGCTTCTCCACACACTCCCCAAGTCTCCTCAACTAACTTCTAACACGCAGGAGGAGGAAGAGGGACACCAGAGAGATGCACACTAAACTCAGGCTGAACATCATTTGGTACTAGAGAAGATCTGCGTGACAGCACAGGCTGTCTCCATGGCAACCCTGTCCTGGACCCCTGCAGCACCTGGCAGCTCACACATCACCAAGGAGGCTGTGACACAGGCTTCAGAAACTGAAGGGCTCGACCCTGGGCAGCACTGCAGAAACAGGTCTGCTTCGCAACAGATGAAACTAACACAACAAAAGAGGCTAACAAGGGGCCGGGGAGATAGCTCAGTAGAATAAGGGCTTGCCTGACAAGTGCAAGGGCCTGAGTTCGATCCCTGGTTCCGCTGAAGGAAAAAGAAAAAAAAAAGCAGCAGCTAACAAATCTCAAAAGACAAATTCTTAGGTATTTACAGGTTCAAACCTCAGCCACATCAAAAATTTCAGCTGTTAAATAGCTCATTTCCTGAGTGCCTTGAATAGCTAAATTATTTTTAAACATCTTTATAGAGGTATAATTCTCATGCCATGCATTTCACTCGTTTAAAATATACAACTCAAGTTGCTGGCTTTAAGCACGTGCAGTTATAGACCAGCACTAAAGCACTGGTGCAGATGTTGTGCCGGTTGCCGTGGTCACCACCATCACTTGGACCCACCCTCCCATGTGCCAGAGCTTCCAACACTAGGCAACAGCAAGTTAAGGGTGAATGGTAGAGAAAAAGGGGAGAGAAATAAAGTGAGCCACAGGTCAATTTGATATTTGAGACAGGGTATCACTATGCAATTCAGGCTAGCCTTGAACTCACAGCAATCTTCCTGCCTCAGCCTCCCAGTGCTGGCATGAAAGGCATAAACCACCACACATACCAGCTTCACTCTGGGGCTTCTAACCATAAAACTTTTTATAGCCAAGTTTGACCAGAGTTCAAAAAATCTGTCTAGAGGCTGGAGTTCCAGCTCAGTGGCATGAGCACCTGCCTGGCAAGGTCCTGAGTTTCTGAGTTCAATCTCCAATACAAAGAAAGAGAAAAATCTATCTAGAGTAATACCAAGGAACACACAAACACAAAAGCTGTCTAGAGACCACCTGGTAGCATTTTTTTGAAGGCCAAAGTTCACAAATCAGCCCATATGGGGCTCAACAGATGAAGGGACACGGCCCATCAAAACCCAATACATTTTTGGGTCCAAAATCCAAGCCAAGACACGGTAACCAATTCCTGCAAAATCCTTCTCTCCAGGCGACAGAAAGATGGGTTTTCATGCCACCCAGACTGCTCCTGGCTTAACCTAGATCTGTCCATGAATGGCAGAGTGAAAACAGATAAAACACACATATTCATCACTGCAGAACTAAGAATAAAGGCAAGGTTTTTTTTTTTTTTTCCTAAAGAGACGACTCATTTCCATAAATCCAAGAGCACATTAGCAAGTCCAGTAATGGAAGAAAACCCAGGAAAGGAAAATGGACCTTTTTCCTTGAGACCCAAAGTAAATATTTCCTGTCTGGATCTGGTGCCACTTGGTCTAATTCATTTTCCTCATGTCCTGTTTCTGCTGTGTGGGCCCAGAACCAGCAGACTGGGGACCCTTCTTGGTGTCCGAGTGTTATTTCTGGCCAACTTGGTTTGTATTCTGAGTGCCAAAAAAAGGAGGCTCAGCTGGAGGGGGGTGCCAGGCCAAGATGCCAAGGCCCAAATAAACAAGTGCTCCGAGGGCCCAGAGAGGTGGGCTGCCTGCCCTGTGGACAAGATGGCCCGGAGAGCGTGCACACAGAGTGGGCACTGCGGGTGTCCACTCGCTCTCCCCCACCGCCCTTCCATGGGTTTTATTGGAGGGGGAAACAGCAACCCCAGGTGATGTCCCAGAGGCCCCCCGCTGGATCCAGGGTCCTTTGCAGAGGCTATAGCCCACGCAGCCACTCTTACCAGACTGCCGGCGACCCTGGCGCGCCTGAGTAGACACCTCATCCTGGGAGGACCACGCCTTCTTCAGCCGCTCTGGGCTGCGGCGGTACCGACTGGGATCTGCGTCCACGAGAGAGCTGATCAGGCTTCTCCAGGTTTTCCGCTGGCCTCGGCCTGGCCCCTGGCCGTAGTCACCCACCCACAGCTCTACACACCTCCAGAGCACCCAGCATTCTCCACCTTCCTCCACGTGGAGGCTCCAGGCTCTGAGAAAGCTGTCCCTCATGCCCAGCCGACCCCCAGCCCTTGATAGGAGGAGCCCACCTGTCTTTCCTGTTCCTGACATAAAAGCCCCAGGCAAAACCTTCCCGGGACACAGCCCAACCTAGCTGTGAGCACAACTAGGGAAAAAACAGGCAGAAAGGGGCAACTTACAATAGGAGTCCATTTCTAAGATTGCTTCCTTGGCCTGGAAGGGAAGGAAGGCCCCGAGTTACCACCTTGCTGCATTCGGGGCCTCCCTCGCCCCCCAGTATACCCCCCCAGTCCTCTCAGGGACATTCCCCCTGCACCATCAGCACCCGGGGCTGACCTTCTGGGGAATGGTGGCATGGTGGTTCTCCAGGATGAGCCTCTTGATGTGGTGCGTCCAGCTCCGCTTCTCCTCTGCTGTCTTGGCCTGGGTGGGCCCAGGGGAAAGGGATCTGGGGTTACAATGCCAGGCCCAGCCCGGAACTACCTTCTACTAGGGGGTAGAGGTAGAACGAAGCACCGAGCCGGGCACTAACTCCCCCATAAGCCCCAGGGGAGCCTGGGATGCTCCGCGCTTTGCAGATGGTGCCACAGGGCTGTGGGCAGCCGGGGGTGCCCAGGAGCACGGCAGGCATGCCAGGAGCTCACGCCCAGCCCACACCCGCTCACCTGGATGTTGTACTGCTGCTTGCTGTGCTTGTAGTGAGTGACAGTGAAGCACAGGGAGTCTCTGGTACTCTCAATCAGCATCAGGGAGGAGCACTGGGGGCAGGGGCAGAGGGCAGTCAGGCAGGCGCGAGGAGGAGTCCCAGGCCTCAGCATTCTGGCAGCAGGAGGGCACCAGAGCTCCAGAAAGCAGCCGCGAAGTAGAGGAGCCCGGGTGCCCAAGAGGGAGGAGCCTGCTTACCGGGATGTGACCCTTGTAGACAAAGTGATCTCCCCGCTTCTTGGTGATGAGCAGTGTTTTGTCGAAGAGGAAGAAAGTCCTCTCGTTGCGCACCCGGTGCACACGGAAGGTGCCCTCGAGGACAAGCTCCCCATAGATGGTTAGGTCTGGGCCCTTCCAGTTGATGAGCAGAGACTGAATCTCCTGCAGGATGAAGGCCCGGGCCCAGGGTCAGGTCTCATGGCCCTGAGGTTCCCAGCTCGGCTTGCCCACCAGGGCGCAGTATCCCCTCCCTCCAGCCCCTGGGTCCATCCATCCCCCAGAGCACCTGGAGCCGGACCGCATGCTCGTGTCTCCTCTTCATATCATTGATGTACCAGGCCACACAGGTCATGGTGTCAATGGCCTCTTCCACTACCTCAAAGCCATCTTCTTCTTTATCAAAGTGTTTGGCAATTTCCTGCTCAGGAGACAGAGGTTTAGGCAACTCCGTGAGGCCTGGGCCCTCCCGCGGGCCCCAGGTCCTCCGAGGTGGCCTGGCCTACCTGAAGCAGCAGGTGGTACTTGAGGATGCGCTGGACGGGCTTCAGCAAGTAGGAGCCCAAGGGCAGCGAGTGCTGCAGCAGCTCCTGCCGCTCCCGGAAGAACTTGGCCTGCTGCTTGTCCCTCATGCATTCGGTCAGCGCAGCCACCGAGCTGGAGGGGGGAGAAGGGGCGTCACTGGTGGGGGTGGCCAGTGGAGGACCCAGGGGCTCCAGACCAGCCGAAGGGCTCGGCCTCCCTCCTCTCAAGGACTCTGGTTACTCACTTGGGGTAGTTGTTGCAATACTGGGTGTAGATATCAAACTCTTGGCTCTAAGGAGAGACCAAAAACAGTGACTTCAAGGATTTTCTCGTGTGACCCCGAACCTGGGAGGACCAAAGACAGGCCTCGGCCTCTCTCCCCCAAGTGTCTACTGAGCTATCTCTGCAGTCTTTTTTAGGACAGTGGTGGGAACCCACAGCATGCATGCGGCCATGGGTTGTTTATGTCATTTAAGGCTCCAAAAGGGTCACCATCACTGGTCTAGGGCACCCCATCTACCTCGCAATCCCTAAAGCCATCCCAGGACTGCCTTCCACTTGAGGCACTGTACCCATCCCTCCCCCCTCCCGCAGATAGGAACCCCCAGAACTTGTGTGTTCTCGTATGGGGTGTTCCTGTCCCTCTACACTTTCAGCAAGACAGGGCAAGAGGCAAGGACCCCAGCCTGCTCACCCTTTCCACAAAGCAGCTGGCCACGGCCACCGGGTCACTGTTGCAACTGTCCAGGTCTCTCAGCAGCTGGCTGGGTGGAGAGAGAGGCCATCAGAGGTGGCTCCTGCAGCCTCCTAGCTGCAGCCCCACCTCCTCAGACCCAACCCCGCCGGCCCTGCTGTCAGGCTGGGAGCTGGGGCTTCCACCCTCTGAAAGAGCCCTGCCCCAGGCAGCAGCCACAGAAAGGATCCAGCGCAGCACAGTGACAGGAGCCAGGGAGCCCCGCATGCTCAGCAAGCAAGCGGGAAAGGAAGAGAACACTAGTACCCACCTCAGGAGGGGACAGTCCTCTGTGGGCAGGGTCAAACGCATAAAGGCAGAGATTAAAGGTGGACGAAGAGAAGGGATAAACAGAATGGCTCCAGATGAGAAGGACGAAGGAGGCAGGGAGAAGCAGGCTGAGCTCCAGCGCCCGACTGTAGATGGGGGCACCGTGGGAGGCAGCATCCCCTGCCCCCTCCGTCTGTGCGCCTCTCCCACCCCACTTGTCCATCTCCCCAAGTCACACCTGCAGCTGCCCTCCCCCAGCCTCACAGGTCCCTGTACGTCTCAAGAGACTTGGGGGAAGACTCCCCTTCTGCCCTGTGGATGCAGCCCCCCAGCCAGTGTCCCTCTGTGAGAGTCCATGGCCCCACAGAAGCCGGGCTGGGCAGCCCCTCCCACCCATGCACTCCACTAAGGAGTAATCACCACCAAGAGCCCCAGTTCTCATGGGGTCAGTGAGAAGGAGAAGAAATTACAAGATGGATAGATGGGGAAAAAGGAGAAGGACAGAGGAAAGGCATGGGGGGGGATCTAGCAGTCCCGAGAGGGTACTGCCTACACACACACATACACGCACGCGCGCGTGTGGAAGTACATCAGCCCGGGGCACACTTTCCCAGCTGGTGCCTTCTCTCCAGCATGGAGATAATTATGCCTCTTTCAGAGATAGCCCACGCTTGCCAGAGCTCAGGGATCCTGATCAGACCCACATGTCAAAAGCAAAGCCCAGAGTCCAAGGACACCCCGAGCCAGGGCCCAGGGCAGCGGGACACCGTGAGGTCAGGCCTGTGTACTCACACACCTGTTCAGCGCGTAGATGCTCTCTATGTTCCCAAAGAGTGCGCTGACTTGTTCCGCCTTCAGCAGCCCGGGTGTTTCGATGATCTTCAAGAGATAATCCTGCGTGGACAGAGGCACTCAACACCCGGCTCGCCCAACTCCACCTTGTCCCCTTGTCCCCCTCGCTTCCCTCAGCCACATGTCAATGCTGTCCTGTGTTGTTGGGAGCAGCTAACGAGCCGTATGTGGGAGGGCAGGACAAGGCCACACTACAGTGCCTAAAGCAGTCAAGCCTCCTCAGTCTTGGCAAAAGCACCCTGCCTGGACAATTTCAGTCATTAGTTGCTAGGCAACCTTGAGTCTCACGACACTAACCTTGCGAAGGTATAAATAAATGCCCCTCCTGTTGCTGGGGTCTTTGCCCATCAGGTAGAGGCTCTAAGGGCCTGTCAGATAGCTCAATGGATTAAAGAGCCTGCTTAGGCAGACACAGGGACTGGGTTTCGATCCCCAGCATGCCATGCTAGTCCCGCCCCCAGGGTGCGAAGAGATAGCAATTGAGAGGGGGCATGTTGGCGCGCACCTGTAATCCCAGCAATTAGGAGGCTGAAAACTGGAGGATCACTATGAGCCTGATTTGTGTCACGAGACGCTGTAGACCCTGCACTAAATACAGTAACACGGGCCGGGGAGATGGCTCAGTGGAATAAGCGCTTCCCCGGCAAGCGCAAGGGCCTGAGTTCAA
>NDGN011521830.1:2818-16599 GCA_002564285.1 Tympanoctomys barrerae | reverse complement strand
GGGGGGACAAAAACAAAATGAAAGCGAATGGAGACGATGCCTGTGTCCCACCAGGCTTCCGCTGAATTCGCTTCCCGTAGGTGGTGGCCGCTCAGTGTCGTCATCTGATTTCCTTGTGGGTCCTTACATTTCTACAAGAGCGGATGGGTCCATGCATGCGTATCAGAGGAAAAAGCCAGCGACGTCCCCAGGAAACTGAGTCACTGGGAGCACGGCAGACTGCGTGTGGAGAAGCAGCCCGCGAAGCAGAGCGTCCAGGCTCAGGGTCCCTCCTCCCCTCCAGACTGCTCGTAACAAGAAATCACCCCAGAACAGGCTGCTGGCTGTGCTGAGGAGAAGGGGCGCTGGTTTGGTTTGGGGGTGATAATTGTTTGTTTTGTTTCTGTCCCTTCTCCATGTGTACCCTCTCTCCCTGTTCTCTCTCCTGGGCTCTTCTGGGCCCCTCGCATCAGCAGCTCCGTGGCACACCTGCGCCCCAGCCACCAGCCAGGAGCACACCGATCAATCACACCTTGCAGCAGGAGGCAGACGGTGCTAATTGAACTCCACAGTGGCCTTTTCTTTCCGTCTTTTTTAAATTTTTATCTTTTTGGTGGTGCTGAGGGTGGAACACAGGGCCTCCCATATGTTAGGCAAGTGCTCTGCCGCCCAGAGCTGCAGCCTCAACCCATCCAGGGTGGCTTTTTTGTCTCAGTTTGTAGCCCTGACTCACTGCAATCCTCCTGCCTCAGCCTCCCGAGTGCTGGGATGGCAGACAGCAGTGGGCAGTGGTGGGGCACAGATCCGAGAGCTGCACCCTCGCCGGCCAGTCCGTGCCACGCACCTCGCCATCGCCTTGGGAAAGCACGCGGTGGGGAAGGGTCATAAATCTGTATTCCCATCTCCCAGCTAAAGGCAGAATGTCATGCTCTTGTAGATATGACACGCTGAAGTCAGGCGTCAGGCTTTGTTCTCCTGCACAGCCCAGGCTCCCACACAGCTCTGTGTGTGTGTGTGTGTGTGTGTGTGCACGCGCGCGCGTGTGTGTGCTTATGCTGAGCAGCATTACTGAGATCCAGCCCACACGCCACGCAGCCAGCCCGCTAGGTGTGTACTTCGGGGGCCTTTTGCGTAGTGGCAGTCACCCTGACCAGCGCAGCGCACCGAGCGCCACCCGCCTGTCAGCTGCCACCCTTCATCTCCCCAGCCTGGGGATAGAACCCCGGGCCTCCTGCCCGCTGGGCTGCATGTTGAGTCACATCCCCAAGCCATGGCTAATCCCCTTGTTGCCGCTGCATCGTGGCTTGGTCCACACATTACTATCTCAGCGGCCCTATGCGGTGTGTGACCTTCGTGCCTAGCGTGGTTTTCTAGCATGTGAGCGCCGCAGCACGTATCTCTACCGCATCCCTTTTGCGGCTGGGCATTTTTGTTGTGTGGTTGCGTTGGACAGTGTGGTACTCACCTGAGCCTCGGCCAGAGGACGTTTGAGCGCGGACCCCCTATCTGTGTGCGTGATTTTCACCGCCTTTGGGCAGAACCCCAAAGTGTGGGAGTCGTGTTGAGCTTCGAGGACCCACCAGGTGTGTTCCACAGTGCCACACCATTTTACGGTCTCGCCACCGCCTTAGTTTTGCATCTGGTAGAGCAGTTCCCGGCATGCACGGGGTCCTGGGCTTGCTCCCAGGCGCCACCAAAGCAACAGCCACCGCAGGACACATATAGGAAGGAACGCTGCCTCCCACCCCCAGGCAGCTGGTACATTCCAGGTGACTGGGACTTGTTTTAACAAGGTCTGATAAGACATGCAAACACAGGACACGGCTGCTCTAAAGGAAGAGGCTTAGACGCTTAGTCTCCTGGAAGCAGGAGGTATGACATACCACCCAGGGTCCCACAGGAAGCCCCAGGTCAAGCAGGGGCAGGAAGATATGGCTTTGAGCCCTTGTAGTGGCTTAAGACTATAGTCACTGAGGCATAGCGGCTTGGTGTCCAGAGCCCCGGATGGTGGCAATTAGGGCAGGCAATCCTGGCCCGGAGCCTGAGCGACTGATAGCAGGGAGGTGCTCAGGGTGTAGATGCTGTCAGGTGGCCTTGTGTGAGGAAGGAGCAGGACTAAGTCACTGGAGACCACCCATTATAGGGACCTCCACCTGGGCCCTGAACCACACAGGGAAGACTGACATCTGCCACCAGAGCTTCGTGGCGGCCAGCCGTTCATTCAGGTTCCTTGCAGTCAGCCATTGGTGGATGGTATTCGTGGCCACTTCCTTCTGTGGCCTGTGTGTGTGGCCAAAGCCACTGCCATACAGCCAGGGGCCGATCTCCGTTTGTAGGAAGCATCTGTCAGACCTCTCTGAGCCGAGCCGCATTTCAGGATCTGTTGCATATTTGTACGTTTAGGTCATAACTGCCAGGCCGGGCTTTAGTGTGGTACAGAAATAGCTGGAAACGCCCAGCCTGGAACGTGTGGACTTGGGCTTAGGGCTTTTGTCTTTGTGCATGGGTATTCATGCACAAGTGACACCTTCTTCGCCTGGGTCTATGGTAGTAATAGTAATGACCATTTGTTAACATGACATCAGATGAAGGAGTGTCACCCTGTCCACACTGGGGACTATAGTTACAGGCGAATGGCTAGGGAAAATACATCCAACGTGGTATCGCCACTAACAGCCACCATCTTCATTTATGAGCTTTCTTCTTTACTGCCCTGTCAGTTATGCCCTCTCTCAGTGGGTTTTCTACTGCTGTAAAAGGACACCTGTTAGAAAGGACAGGGGCTTACTGCCTCTTGGGCCGGGACCCGAGAAGTCTGAGAGCGCGGTGCCGTGAGGTCAAGGAAGCCAAACAGGCTTGAAGTCGCTGTTGCACCAGACTGACCCGTAACAGCAGTAAGGAGAGGGCGGAACCCCAGGACCCACCACCTCCTGCGCGACCCCACCTCCCTCCACTGGGGCCCCAGGACTGAATTTCCAACCTGTGGAACCCTGGACCCCTGGAGACCAAGGCAGGTCCCTCCCACCAAAGCTCTGGGGTAGGAGGACCTCTTCCCTGCCCAGCCCAACTCTGTGCGTTCCCAGCTGCCCCGAATCGAAGCCGCAGCCTCCTTCCTACAACCCAGGGTGACCAGTAGCTGGGTGCCCTGGGGAACCCAGAGCCAGGCTGGGATGACACCAGCTTTATTTCAGTGCCGCTGTGTGTCCTGGCCTGGAGCGGAGTCTTCCAGCGGGATCTGTACTCTGAGGTGCAGTAGCGGCGCCCTCGCCCCGGTGAGGCCTGCTTCGGTGTGTGGTGTGTCAGACAGGAGAGGGGCTCAGCCTCACATATGCATGTGAAGGTGGGCTGGGGTGGGACAGAGAGCTCCGCCTTCCAGGGCCAGGGTCCCCGGTGAGCACCTGCTTGGCCCGGCCTGCACAACCCTGGGTTCCAGCCCCGACACTGCAACAGAAAGGAACAAAAACAAAAGTTGCTCCCCCCCCCCCAAGTCAGTAGGACCCAGTTCCACCAGTGGGAATGAGTACTTCCATGCAAACCCTGAAATTAAAGAGCAGATGGCTGTAAACGAGTCTTCAGGGCCCCGCCGCCTGTCGGCTGGTTTCCAATCACCCTGTAAAATGGAATCAGAGCCTCTAGGGCACCGTCATGGGCGAACCCTCCCGAGTTCCCCGGGTCTCCGCGTCACCCCGACATCCCATCTCAGATTAATTATCGTCTGTGGCGTGGCCTGAAGCGCGCCAAGCACAGCGTTCCCTGCTTCGCGGCCATAGATTATTTACAGCCAGTGCAGACGCTCTGGGCCGCTCACCCCAGTGATGACCAAGGGCGGCGCAGGGAAGGGATTTTTATTATTATTATTATTATTATTATTATTGTTCTACTACAGGAGAAAACGCTGTGTCGTTTCCACACTAAATAGTCACAGTAGGGACCAATTTCCTGCACTCCAGCCGCTCCGCTTCAGCCAATACAGCAAGGGAGCGTGTCGCCCCATCTTCTAGAAAGATCGCACCCAGGCGTAAAAAGGACACAGCCCAGCCTGGCTCGGTGCTGCGTCCGTCCGTCTGGAGCGGTGGCACCATGGGGAACGCGCACTCCAAGGGCGGCGCCAGGCAGGAGGCGCTGCCCGGCCGGCCCGAGCTGCCTTTCTACGGCTCTTTCCCCAGGAAGTGGAACGAGAACGTCTTCCTGGATAACGAGCTGCTGACCTCCAAGATCCTGTCGGTGCTGCGGCCCCAGTCGGAGCGGGGCTTCCGCGCGGGCGACCTCCGCTACCCGGCCCACTTTCTCAGCACCAATTCTGTCTTTGCCTCTGTCGCAGCCTCCATGAAGGAGCCCCCGCCGCGGGGCACCCTCCTGTCCGATGGCAGCCCGGCCCCGTGCAGGAATGTGGTCGGCATGACGGGCTCACAGAAAGGGGGTCCCCAGCCAACACCCAGCGCTGTGGGCACTGGAGCCGGAACCGGAACCGGAACTGGGGTGCGACTCGGGTAAGCCGGGATCCCTCCCTCTGCTGTCAGGGCAGACCAGGAGCCCCTGTGGTGGGCTGAAGGGGGGTCGTCCTTTGGGGGGCCTGGATGGATCAGCTGGACCCCGGGTGAAATTCCCATTTACACTTGCTGTAAGGATGCTAGAGGTCTGCCGCAAGCAATGCGTCTGGAGCCTGTTTATAAGAGCTGCTAAGAGCCTTGATCTCAATGGACAGGGTCCCTACCGTGCCCCAGACCATGCTAGAGGTCTTGCACCCCAATACCTGTGCCTCCTCGGCTTCATAGCATGTCAGTATCTCAGGCAGCACCACTAGGGTACAACAGTGAGGCTGAAACCTCGCTCCCGTGGGTGGGAAACAAAGGAGCTTGTTATCTTCTGCACAAAAGCTGACCTCCGCCCTGGCCCATGAGGCTAGGCGCCCCAAGTCCCGTAGAAGGGGTCCTCAGGGCCCCAGGACACAGCAGGCGACCCCCAGGACTCCCGCCCCTTGGGATAGACCTGAGCATTACAGTGGTGGTGGAAGGGGTCCTGGTGTGACATCCATCGTACCCCCGGTTTTAAAGATGGCCTGTGCCGATGAAGCCATCTCCTGGAATCTGGAACATTCTCCGACCCTGATCAGCCAGAGCCCCAAACTGCTCTGCCTTGGTAGCCAAGGGGGCTGAGCGTGCATGCTGAGTGCGGTCATTTGAAGTCATTGTTTCGGTCATTTCCGTCTAGACCAGTCCCAGGAGAGATGGATGAAGCCGATTCAGCATTTGTAAAATTTAAGCAGGCAGCTGAGGACTCCCTTGCGCTCACACCCAACACAGAGCCGGTCTTCGTGGAAGGTATGGTGGCTGTCTGCCTCCCAGCCGCGCTAGCAGGTGTCAGGCCCCTTCGTGTGTTCACACTGGGGACACAGGGTGGTGGGCAGCAGATGACAGAGCCAGGCCCCCTCCAGCAGCCCATCTTGCCCTCAGACCCCTACACAGCCTCGCTGAAGAACGAGATCGAATCAGATGCCCATGAGTTCGAGGCTGAGTCCTGGAGCCTGGCTGTGGAGCCGGCCTATGCCAAGAAGCAGAAGAGGGAGGTGGTGAAGAGGCAGGATGTGCTCTACGGTAGGTGTCTCTCTCTCTCTCTCTCTCTCTCTCCCTCTCTCTCTCTCTCTCTCCCTCCCTCCCTCCCTTCCTCTCTGACTCCGTCTGTCTCTCTCTCCTTTTGCTAACTCCCTTCAGGGTCTAGCTTCTGGTGTGAGCTCCCTAACAACTCCCCTGAGACCTGTCACCTTCCCCATCCCCCACTGTCACTGTCACCTCCCCATCCCCCACACTCCCTACCACCCTGGTCCCCTAGGGGAGCCCCAGGGAAAAGCAGAAGCTGTGACACCTGAGGCCCTGCAGAGGGGCCAGGCCAGGTGCCCGGGTCTGAGTCAGCCTCACCTGAAACCCTCCTGAGCTGTGGTGGCTGTCCATCCCTTTGGGCTGACCCAACATGGGCTGGGTGACTTCGAACCAAGTCCTGAGGTCCTAGAGACAGGGGAGCCCAAGACCCAGGCACCAGAGCTTACTAGTTCCTAGATGGTGCCACCTTCTCACTGGGTCCTCCCAAGGTACAGGGCGCGTGTGGCTCAGCGCATAGAACTGGGGACACGCTACACCTGACCCACATCCCCAGTACGTTTCACCTGTTATTTTCAGAAAAAGCCTTGCTAAATGAACCAGGCTGGCCTCCCACTTGCGACCCTCCTGCCTCAGCCTCCCGAGTAGCTGGGACTTAGGGTGTCCCACCATGCCCATCTCAGAGTCTCCCCCAGGGAGTCAAGTCTCACTCACACCTTGACCTCCTCCAAAGTCCCCTCAATACCACAGCCTTGGGCCTGAGGTCTCAGCTGTGAATTTCGGGGGATCACAGGCATGTAGAGATGTGTTGAGTTTCACACCCACAGGTGTGGTGTTGCTCAAAGCAACTTTTTAGTGAAAACACCCTCAAATGCCCTCTACCAACTTCCGGTTTGGGCCCCTCCGAGGATGTGGAGGCTGGAGGGCCTCGTACAAGGAGAAAGGACAAGCCAGGGCGGCAGGTTTATTTCACTTCACACTTCGTTTGCTTCCTTTGTTGAGAAGGATTTTTTTTTCCTCTGAATGCCTTCAGGGCGGATTTGGCTGGCTTGATGGCTTGAGTTGTGGGGATCAAACCCCAGCAACCTGAGCCTGACTGCTTTGTTGAAGCAGCCACTTAAAGAGCTGAGCTACGGGGCAGGCCCCCCTCACTTCACACTTTGATCTCAAGATGCATCCACTTAACCTATAGGGGACGCAGGCCTATCCTTCTTCACAGCAGAGTAGTACGCCATTGTGTGTAAACACATTTTCTTTACTTGTTCTTCTGCTGGGGGGCATACAGGCTGCTTCCGAGAGTAGCCATCATGGTCGTGCTGCTATAAACTGGCATCGCACGGTTACTCTTACATGAGAAACTCACAGGTAGGGCACAGAACAAAAGGTAGAGAGGAGGAAGTAGGGAGACAGATCTTCCGCTGAGAAGCAGACCACCGAGCGTGAGGTGGAGGGAGCGGGAGGAAGGGAGCGAGGGATGGAGAGGGAGCGTGAATGCGTACTCCCTGTGCACGGGCGCTGCGCCCGGACTGTAATCTGTGCGTACTGCGCATGCGCTGACAAAAATAAAAATTAAGAAAAGAAGAAAGGGACCAGGAAGATAGCTCAGGGGCCTGAGTGCCTGCCTGGCAAGCGCAAGGTCCTGAGTTCAATCCCCAGTACAAAGAACCCCCCCCCAAAACAGAAGGCAGGTACAGTGCCGCTCCTCAGCGAGGCCGTATAGGGGCCTGAGGGGGAGAGGGGCCGCTGGAGGGTCCCTGATGTGGACCGCGGAGAGGCCGGCACCCGTCGGTGCCCGCAGCAGGCCACACCCCGGTCCCGCCGTGCCCCGCAGAGCTGATGCAGACCGAGGCGCACCACGTGCGGACACTGAAGATCATGCTGAAGGTGTACTGCAGGGCGCTGCTGGAGGAGCTGCAGTTCAGCAGCAAGGCCGTCAGCCGCCTCTTCCCCTGCGTGGACGACCTGCTGATTTTGCACAGCCACTTCCTGGCCCGCCTCAAGGAGCGCCGCCAGGAGGCCCTGGAGGAGGGCAGCGAGCGCAACTACGTCATCCAGAAGATTGGGGACCTTCTGGTCCAGCAGGTGGGTGCAGCCTCAACTCCAGGGGCCACAGGCATTCCCACCCGGTAAGCGTTTGTCACTCAGTGGTCGAGCACTTGCCTGGCATGCGTGAGGTGGCGGGTTCAATCCCCAGTGTTGCCTAAAATGAAATAAAACCCCCAAGCAAGCAAGAATCCCTGGCGGGCTTCCGTCTGCATGTCCTGCTCTAGGGACACAGAGGCCAAAGGAGCAGACGCTACAGCCAGAGCTGTTCAGAGCGCATCCTTCATGCTGTCATTTGGTTGCTTGGTTTTTATTTGAGGATCACAACCGCTGCCTTTGACAGAGGCATGGTCATGTCAGAGCCCAGGCCAGGAGGGGCGCAGTGGGGGACACTGCTCTCCTCCGCCCTCAGGTCCCTTGCCCACAGCACCCTCCGCCAGCCCATCTAGGGGCTGCAGGTGTGTGACTGAGTGGTGCAGCCGCCTGGATTGCATCCCCAAAATTGGAAAAAAAAAAAAAAAAACCTGGAAGTACAGTAATACCAATTTGACTTTTCATTTTGCAAACATCCTTTGGCTTAAGCTTATTTGTTTTCTTCTTGGATCTCAGAAAGCTTTCAGCTGTAAAGTTCTCAAACCCTGGTCCGCTAAGGAACCAGGGACATGAAGGAACTTCCTCTGTATTGACAACCCAGGGGTGGCACTAGAGTCTCAACACGAGGGTGCCCCCCCCCCCTTGTGGGCTGCGCATGCGCAGAGGCCAGGGCGTGCATGCGCCTTTGAATTCTGAAACCATTGATTTCTCGAGCCACAAAGGTTGCGCATGCCCCGGATCGCATCTGGGTGAGGAGGTGAGCTTGCAAGCGTACGCAGGCTTTATTTCAGCACAAGCAGATAAACTACACGAAAACGTGGTCTTAGGCACGCTGGTGACGCCTCCACCCTCTTTGACGTTAGTTTTCAGGTGAAAACGGGGAGAGGATGAAAGAGAAATACGGTGTGTTTTGTAGCGGCCACAACGAAGCGGTCAGTCATTATAAGTTACTGCTGCAGCAGAACAAGAAATTTCAAAACTTGATCAAGGTAAAAAAAAAATTAATTAAAATCTTTTTTCTGCTGTAGGTTTTTTTCCCCCACAGAACCGTAGCATCTTGGAATTGGTGATTCCCTAAGGAGTTGTAGGGATTTGTGTCAGTCTTGCTTTTTTTTTAGTTATTTATTTATCTATTTGGTACCTGGTCTCCCTACCCAGCCCAGACTCGTAGTGATCCTCCTGTCTCAGCCTCCCCAGAGCTGGGATCACAGGCGTGAACCACCATGCCGGGTTTCGGTGGCCAACATGGTGCGCCCGGGGTTCCAGGCAGGCTCGGCATGTAGTACCAGGGAGCACACCCACGACTTTGTGCTTGCCAGACAGGCGCTTAGACCGTAGAGCCATCTCCCCAGCCCCATTCAGTCTCACTTTGTGTCAAAAGCTGCCACAGAAGACAGCTACGAAAGCTCGCATAGAAACCTGGGGTGAAAATAAGTCAGAGTAGCTGGGTATGGGGGCCATGCACCTGGGATCCCAGCACTCGGAGGCTGAGGCAGGAGACTGCTTGAGCCCAGGACTTCCAGACCAGCCTGAGTAAAACAGCAAGACCCTGTCTCATAAAAGCAGCCAAGTATGTAGTGCACACCTGTAATACCAGCACTGAGGGAGGCTGAGACAGGAGGATCCAAACTTCAAACACAAGCTGGGCAACTTAACAAGACCTTGTCTCAAAATGAAATAAGAGCTGGGGATGTCACTCAGTATAAAGACGCTGGGTTCAATCCCTAGAGCCTCCCAAATTAAAGAAGTGATGTCTCTTGGCAGTGGTCGGCATGCTTACAAAATGCACAGGCTAGCAGCGGTAGCAAGCCCGCAACGTGGGGCATGTTCCTCGGAGCACAGGAAGTGCCCTCGGCCTGCCACAAAATGAGTCAAGTAGCCTTGTCTCCGGCTGTCAGCCAGAGGTGTGCGCATGTCCACCACCAGGGAACCAGCGCTGGGATGAGGGATATGCCCAGGCTCGTCAGCAGGGCCAGGGAGCGAAAGCTGTCTGGAGGGTTCAGGGCTTGCCGTGCACGCACGCACGCACGCACGCACGTTTTTCCCGGCAGCCCAACAGGCCGGCAGCTCCTGTAGCCTCCCCACAACTTTCTCTCCTTTCTCCCTGGTTTGCAGGGGCCCTGGTTCACATTCTTAAGTGAGAGCCGCTCTGCTGTTCAGTGTACAGCAGGCGACCCCCGCTTTCAGGTGTCCAGTGAGTGACCCCCAAATCAGTACAGGAGAGGTCCCAGCAAGCTGAAAAGGAAGGAACGGAACCTCCCCTCCCCTCCCCTCCGGCTTGGAAGCAGATCCTTAACGGATCCAGCCGGAGATAAGAAGCTCACGGGAGGCCTTCTGTTTTCCGGTTCCTAGAAAATCGGCAACTTTTCCATCGTGAGGCGCCTGGGCGTACAGGAGTGTATCCTTCTCGTCACGCAGCGCATCACCAAGTATCCAGTGCTGGTGGAGCGCATCATCCAGAACACGGAAGGTAGGGGCGCCCCACCGCCTGGCCTGCTGGGCTGCAAGGGGCCGAAGTCCAGATGGGCGGTGGGTTGGGTCACCTTGGAAGCCACTGTGCTGGACAGAGAAGTGAGGTGGTCCACATCATGAAGGCAGGATCGGGGGCCAGGCTAGGTGCAGTGGAGCCCGCCTGTCATCCCAGGAACCTTGAGGTTAGTGGGTTCACAGCCAGCCTGGGCCACATTGCAAGCGTAAGGCTGACCTGAACTCTATGGCAAAAAACAAAGAAAACGGGGACTGGCTCTCTTCTGCTCCCCGTGACCCCTGCCCCCAGCTCAGCCTCTGTGGCTCGGATACATGGAGTATAAACCAAGGTGATTCCTCACCTGGTGATCCAGACAGGCCCAGGGATGACTGCCATGTCACATGGCCAGGGGCAACAGAAGGCAGAGCAGAAAAGGTACACGGCCTGCCCAGGGCTTCTCCAGGGTCAGCCAGGACGGTCACACTGGCCACATCACCAGTAGAGCCAGACTGAGAGAACAGGAAGCTCCCAGCACCGTCCAAGGTGCAGAAGGGGGCAGTGCTTGGTCACCGCAGCGCGTGGGGGGTCTGTAGGAAGAGCTGTGGGGGAGGCACTGTACACAGGGGTGGCAGGAGCTACGCAGGGTGGTCTTTGCCCTTGAATCACTCCGAGCATCTGTGCACAACAGCTCTACATAGGCACGAGCTCAACTCTGGGCCACTGCATTGGCTTTGAAGAGCATTTCCCTCTGGGGCATCAGAGCTGGGAGGTAATCACGGAGGGTCCCTAGGACAGAGGCCCCAGGGAATGTGCCTCACGGATCTGTGACTGCGTGTGTGGCAGCTGGCACCGAGGACTACGAAGACCTGACCCGGGCCCTGGACCTCATCCGCGACGTCATCTCGCAAGTGGACGCCAAGGTCAGCGAGTGGGAGAAGGGCCAGCGCCTCCGGGAGCTTGCAGGCAAAATGGACCTGAAGTCCTCCAGCAAACTCAAGAACGGGCTCATCTTCCGCAAGGAGGACATGCTGCGGCGGCAGCTCCACCTGGAGGGCACGCTGTGCTGGAAGAGCACGTCGGGGCGCTTGAAAGGTAACGCTCGGAGTCGGACCGCCACCAACAGCTGCCGTGTTGCGTTGGTGGCCACCGTCTTAGAATGGCGGCACCATCTTGGAGTGGCAGACGCCATGTCGGATTGGTGGGCTCCCTCTTGGTGTCGTGGCTGTCGTCTTGATGTGTTGTGTACTACAACAGGAGATCGGTGGCACGGTCAGGGAATGGTCAGCGCAGCCTGGGAATGATGGGTACCATCCTGGGCCAGCAGGCACTGTGTTGGATTGGTGGGGTCCCTCTTGGAGTGGTGGCCGCCGTCTTGGTGGGTGCCATCTTGCGTGGGTGGGCTTCATCTTTGATTGGCAGGTATCGTCTTCAGTTAGTGTGTGTCATCTTGTTTCATCAGCCCCCATCTCTGATTGGTGGGCACTGTCTTAGATCTTCAGTCAGCGGAACCAAAAGAGAAACAAATGAAACAAAATACATATTTAAATTAGTAAAAGCTTTAAAAATAAAAACCCAACAGACAGCAGCGAGAGAGAATTGGGTGGAAAAAGATAACTGGTGTAGACAGAGTTAGCAGAAGTGGGTGCCCCCAGGGTCCAGTGGCGGCGAGGACCAAGGCACTGAGACAGGGACGGGGGCGGGGCCGGCTCTCCCTGCGCCCCTGAAGCTGGAGGCCGCACACGGGCGCGCAGAGGCCAGGAGAGCCAAAGGCCCCGCCCACAGCCGGAAGTCAGAGCAGCCCCAAGGCCCGGGTGTTCAGGGAGAACCTGCATGGCCTGACCAAGGCCCGGGAACTGCGGCTCAGCCCTGATCGTCTTGGTTCTATTTTTATTTTTTTTTGATGGGGTCTCACTATGCAGTTCAGGCAGGATTTGAACTACGTAGCCAGGCTGGCCTCAACCTCGCGGGGATCTTCCTGCCTCAGCCTCCCGAGTGCCGGGATACTGAGCACCACCTCAGCCAGCTGAGCTGAAGGGATGCTCGGGACAGCAATCCCAGCCTTCACCGCATTCAGTGTTGAAATCCAGAAGGCCGCTGGCCTGGCTGAGTTCAGAAGGAAACCCCTAGTCGCGGGTGGAAGCAGCCTGGTGCCGAAGCCCTGGCGGGGGCTGGGCCACCATCAGCGGCCTTTTGAGACCCTCTCGAACACTGTCTCGGCAGATGTCCTCGCCGTCCTGCTGACGGACGTGCTGCTGCTACTGCAGGAGAAGGATCAGAAGTACGTCTTTGCTTCCGTGGTACGTAGCCGGCGGCGTCCTGGCGCAGAGGCGCAGGGGCGGCACCTCGTGGGGTGGCCCTGGGCTACAGGAAAGGTGCGCCCTGTGTGCCCGGGGGTCCCAGCCAGGAACCTCTGCGCTTTCACACCCCTCCCTCCAGCAGACACTCAGGTCCTCAGGAGCCCCAGAACCCTTGCCAGGGAAACCCCTTTCTTCCTAAGGCGTTGTCGTCCCCGCCCTTGAGGACCCGAGCTCAGGCGGCCACCCATCCAGGGCTGTGGCAGGTGGATTCCAAGAATGTGGGCCCTAAACACCCAATCGTGAGAGCCAGGCTCAGCTGGGGTCTCAGTGGCTGAACCTGCCGTGCCCCGCCCCTGCCCACCTGGACTTGCTGCCTCCCCTGTGGGGGCAGACCCTCGGCGCCTGCTGCTGAAGGGCTTGGCAAGCCCACCTTTTTCCGGGGCACCTGGAGAGGGCGCTCTCCGACCCGAGCTGCCAAGCCGAACCACCGGCCGGAGGGTCCGAGTGCTTCTTGGGGGCTCTGGTGTAGCCCAGGGGCTAGCACCACCCAGCAACCTGAGCCCCTAGGCTTCACCCCCAGCACCACGGAAAATTTAAAGATAGTTTCTCAAGACGTTTGCAGCCCCTGTCCCTTGCACATGCTGTCTGATATGACACAGTTGTATCATGGCATGGCAGGTGACTCCTCTGTGACATTGTACCCCAGAAAGTGCTGTAGACAGTGTGCACATGACCCAGTGCAGCTGTTGTCAGTAAAGTTTTATTTACAAAGATCTGTAGGTGGATCTTAAATGCAGCATTTGTCTTTGCTTATTTTATTTTATTTTATTTTTTGTCTTTTTGAGAGAGGGTCTCACTATACAGCTCAGGCTGGTCTCCAGCTCACTTTGTAGCCCAGGCTGGTCTTGAACTCAAGGTGATCCTAGCCTCCAGAGTGCTCGGGTTATAGGTGTGTGCCACCACGCCTGGCCCAGTTCCTCCTATTCTTATTAGAATTTTTCTTTCTTTCTTTTTTTTTTTTTTTTTTTAGGGAAGTGTCCACAGGGTGTTCAGGGTCTCACTACTAGATCGGACTCATAGTGATCTGCCCATTTACAGCCTCCCAAGAGCTAGGATTACAGGTGTGCGCCACCATGCCCAGTCTCTATTGCCATCTCTGCGCCTGGGGTCGGGGCGGCATGGCAGGCCCAGGGATTGAACCCTGGCCCCTGTGCCTGCTTGCAGGCGCTTTAATCTGCTGAGCTAGGGGGCCCGCCTACTAGCTCACTTGTTTAAGTGCCTGCTTAAACAAAGAAGTCAGCCTCTGGG
>NDGN011521814.1:16477-33402 GCA_002564285.1 Tympanoctomys barrerae | reverse complement strand
ATATATATATATATATATATATATATATATATATATATATATAACATCTTCACTCCTTTTTTCATCTCTTGTCTCTCCTCTCCTTCCTCTGAGGATCGTTTTAGATAAAAGTGAACTATTTGTGTGTAGAGCAGTTTCCCAATTTTGATGAACTTAAACTCATTTGGATGTTTTATTAAAACTGCACCCTACCTGATAGCTGGTATGTATGATACAGAGTAACCCTCCAGCAAAAGAACTGTAATAATAAATATCTTTTTGGTAATTTTAATGTGCAGCTCCAGTTGCAATTCATATTTGGTTGACTATGTCATCTGTTTACCTCTTTTACTATTTAAGGAAAAGAAAGCAGTGAAAACCAGGCCACATTTCAACTTCACAAAGCATACACTTTCTTTCTCCTTCACACTGGAATTGAATTTTAGCAAGCAGAAGACAATGGGACAAAAGAGTGATCTCTGTGAGGGGAGGTGTCTTGAAAGATATCTTAAATGCCTTTCGGAGAGAAAATGAAGAATTATTTAAATCAGAAATCAAGAAATAAACCTCTTTTACAATAGCAACAAAGAATATAAAAACTGAATACTCAGCAATATATTTAACCAATGAGATAAAATAACTCTATACTGAAACTTGTAAAGCATTGATGAGAGAAATTGTAAATGACAGAAAGCAGTGAAAATACCACTCATAATCATGGATTAGGAGAATCAATAATATTAAAATGTCCATACCACCCAAATATACTGTAAATATTCAGGATAATATCTTTCAAAATCTGACATTCTTCACAGAACTGGAAAAATAATTCTGAAATCTGTATGAAACAACAAAATCCCTGTGTAAAGCCAAAAATCTGTTGAGTAAAAGAGACAAGAGGCATTTCTCTTACTCAAAAATTTGCTACAAAGCAGTTGTAGCCACGATACCATAGTATGAACCTAAAAAGAGACTATTAGAATACAATAAAGAGGCTAGAAATAAACCTGCACATTTATAGCTGTTTTCATTTTTTTCAAAGATATTGGAAAAAGACAATCCTTCAAACAAATTGTGTTGAGGAAATTGGGCATTTATGTGCAGAAGAATAAACCAACTCTTGTCTCTAACAAGTTACAAAAATTAACTCAAAATGGTTAAAGACTTCAATACAAGACCTCTAACTGAAAATAGTAGAAGAAAATATGTGTGAAATTCTTTAAGATATTGGAACATACAAGAATTAAAAGAAAAACCCTCAAAGCAGAAAATGTAATAACAAAAATAGACAAAAATTACAGTGTCAGGCTATAGAACTTCTGTGCAGCCAAGAAACTATTGACTAGAATGCAATAAAATCTATACAATGGGAGAAAACAGTTGAAAACTAGACATCTAACAAGTGGTTAATCACAATGGTTCAGAAATTTTAAAAGCTTAGTAACTAAAAGCCAAAACTGAGACTGGGTGTGGTGGTATGTGTCTATGATCCCAGGAGGGTCACTATGAGTACGATTTATGTAGTAAGACGTTGTAGACCTTGTACTAAATACATAAAAAATATAGATAAAAGCCAAAATCGCCTTAGTTCAAAATGAATGAAAGATCTCAATAGACATTTACAAAAGACATACAAAAGAGCAACAGATATATGACATAACATTCAACGTCACTAATCACCAGGAAGATGCTTATCAAAACAGCAGTGCAGTATCATCTCAACCCAGTAAGAATAGCTGTTTTCAAAAGCCTGAACACCATAAGTCCTGGTGAGGATGCAGAGAAATGTGAGCCCAGATACAGTCTTGGTGGGAACTTAGCTCAGCCATTATGGGAAATAGTGTAAAGGTTCCTAAAAACTATTAAAAACAAAACTACTTTATGATGCAGCAATCTCAGTACTTGGTATATTCCCCAGAATCAGTATACTGAAGGGACACTTGCCCTTACATACTTGCAGCAGCACTATTCACAAAGGCTCAGAAATGAAACCAAGCTAGGTGCTGCAGCTCATGCCTGTGATCCTAGCACTTCGGAGTGGGAGGCAGCAGGTGCTTAAGTACAAATTCAACCTGCTTAAAGAAGAAATAGAGGCACAGGAAAGAAATATTGGAGATGCTGTGGGGGAAAAGGAACCCTTCTCCACTGCTATTAGGAATGCAGACTGGTACAACCACTATGGAAAACAGTGTGGAGACTCCTCAAAAACTAGGACTGGAAATCCCAATCAACTCAGTTATTCTCATTCTGGGTATTTTCTCAAAAGTATTTAAAACATCATACCACAATGATATATGTACACCCATGTTTATAGAAGCACAATTTATCATAGACAAATCTTGGAAACAGCCAAAATACTCATCACCTGAGGAATGGATGTAAGAGATGTGATATTTTTATATGGTGGAGTACTACTCAGTATAAAGAAAGACAAACTTGAAGCCTTTATAGGTAAGTGGATGTAACTAGGGGTTATACTCATAAGTGAAATAAATCAGAGCCACATGTGTAAACATCGTACTGTCTCCTTACTGTAAAAACCTTAAAGAATAAAACCTGAAAGGTATAGTGGATACAGTAAAACAGAAAGAAACTGAACTTAAGGATTAAATAATAAGGAGGAGAGAAAGGAGAAAACAGGAAAAAAGGAAGTGAGAAATATGCAAGTATATATAAAGGATAGATGAGATGATTATACAAACAATTTCCATCAGTTTTTTTTTCAATAGCAGTTAATGTTCAGAATTTTCACCTTGACTAACTCTATATGCTAGTATCTGTGATCTAAGCAACTACATCAAGGACAGCAATGTGTAATACAGAACCTATGGTTTAATAGCTCACATAGTGTTTCTCTAAATATGTACCAGTTCTAATGTCTTATAAATTAAAATAAGTTTTTTGGCCAGCCAGATTGCCCAGCAGACTAGACTAAAGCACCTGCTTAAGTTGAGCACAGTGGCTGGAGTTCGATCCCTGGTATGCCATGCTGGCCCTGCCTGTGGAGTGTGCTGAGATGGAGATTGAGACTGGGCATGGTGGTGCCTGCCTGTAACCCCAGGATTTGAGACTGAAAACAATAATGAGTCCAATCTGTGTACTGAGACCCTGCAGACCCTGAAGACCCTGTAACAGATACATAAAAATAGAAGAAAAAAATAAAATATTTTTTAAAAAGACAAGGAAAAAAATAAGATATCTTGAAAGTAAGCAATTAATAGTCAATTATCTGTCCAATCTTGAATAACTGTCTGTTCATCTGAACAACAGATTTGATGACAAAATAGATAATATAACAATTTTTAATTAACAATTCTTGTTTTGAAAATCTATAATGTATCTATTGCCGTATGTACTCTTTCTGACTATTCTATTTGTTTTCTTTGTTTTTTTTTTTTTTCTTTTGCAGAACCGGGGATTGAACTCAGGCCCTTGTGTTTGCCAAACAAGTGCTTATTCTACTGAGCTATCTCCCCAGCCCCTCTATTTGTTTTTGCTTCTGTTTGTAATCTACAAAGTAAAATAAAATTGAATTAAAATAAAAGAATAAGAAAGAAACAGGAAGAAAGAAAGAGAAAATAAGTTAATACAAATACAGGTTTTGTCATAAAAAGGATAAAACTTCTGTCTCTTGTGGCAACATGGGTGGAACTGGAAATTGTTGTTGTGAGTGTAATAAGCCAGACACAGAAGGCAATTGCTTACTCATGTGCATAATCTAAAATAGCTGATGTCAGAGAAAATAAGAGTCAAATGGTGACTTCTAGAGGCTGCAGAGAGTAGGAAGAAGAGATGGTAAAAGGTACTAAAGAAGTTACAGAGTAGTGAAGAAGAGTGGGTGGGTCACTGAACAGTGACTACAGTGAGCAATAATATGTCATGTATTTAGAAGGCAAATAAAAGCATTTCTAAATTTTCTCCATAAGGAAACAAGAAATGTTTGAGGAGATATGCAACTATTTAAATACTGCAGTAATATATGAATGTGTAGAATTACCATGATTTTATGTATTAATTAAAAATCAACTTTTAACAAAAAAGTGGCTATCACTTAGAAAAATATTAACCCACCAATGATTTAAATAATATTAAAAATAACATCAACAATGTTTCAAATGTTTAAACCAAGTTGGACAAGTTGTGTTACTACAGTAGCAGGCTGACCTATTTTCTCTATTTTATTTCCTTCATGTGACAGAATTCAATACCTTCAACATTTAACATGTGACTTTCCATCCCTACTACTGTAGTAGGTGCAGGACATCTGCATTAATAGTATGTTTAGTATGTGGTTTGCCTTAGCCAGCAGACTTTATGGAATAAATTCATGCTACCAGAAGCGGTAAGTACAACTGAGGGCTCTGATTGGCTGTTTGCCTGCAAGCAATTCTGAAATGTTTTGTTCTAAGAAGTCACTTAGTTGCCTTAGTGAGAGATATGTGTGAGAAATCTGAACCCAACATACCCATACATGTTGGCCCACAGAACTGCGTTTAAAAAATAAATGTCTACTATTATAAGCCATAGGGTTCTGAAGGATTTTGTTTTGTAGTATTAGGAGACATAGGAGGAAATCTATCTAGTACAATGATATGCAAACAAAAATCACTATGTTACCTGTTAGGCTTTCTTCGTTTATCAATATCTGTAACAATCTAGTAGTTCTCAATATTTTTGGAATTCCTGAATAAATTGTTAGAGGATGGAAATCCTCTTCTTAATATGGAATTGCAAAAACAAAACTAGATATATCAATCAAATAGGTTAATTCAGCTTGTTTAAATCTAGATAAAGTTTGTCTAAACTCAGATAATGTGAAAATTTCCATCTCTGAGGGACAATAGAGATGCAATATGGATGGTGACACCTAACTCTGCTTAATATAGAGCTCTGTCAACTTTCTTCTGAGATGACAATTTTGCTTTCTAATAAGTACATTTTGTTTTGGAAATAAAATATATTCATATCCCATATTCCTTTATTTTATTCTCAATTATTTTAAGACAGTAAGAATAGTCATCAATGGCAAATAGCAGCTCACTCTCAAATATTGATCTAATGCTTCCTTTACATCAGCCGCTGTGTTAAATCCTAGGCAAAGAGAGGAAAGCGAGACTCCATTGTGAGCAAAGCAAATATATGCATATTAATAGTAAATTCTTGTTATTTGCAGTAATTTGTTTCTGTAAAGTTGCCAAGAAAAATAAACTAGTAAAAACTGAGACTTGCTCTTACTCAACTCTGATAACATTGATACTGACTGATCAATATATAATGCTTCCATATGTGTTTCTGAAAGATCCCTATTATTTTATGTATACTTAACTCATAGCCAGGAGCACTGTAACTCATGCCTGACAAAACCTTATGTAACATATAATGCTTTGTCTTTGAGCCATGCCACAACTTTATTTGGCTTGGAAACACTGGGGAGCTGTTCAACACATTTGTGAACCATTTTAAACTTTTGAATTACCAATGAAAGTTACAAATCTTGAAAGTTGGAAGACTGAGTACACCCTAAAAATGATGGCTGTTGACAATGTAAGAGCCAAAACAGAAAACCAGAAGGCTATCTTAATCCTCAGCTGGAAGCAGGTATGATGAGAGACTCCAGTGTTTCAGTCTTCTGTACATTTTCAAAACACAGCAGTGACTGATTGTGGGTATGAAAAATAAACTTTAATAAATAAGTTAATTTTCAAAAAGGGATTCATGAATAGAAACATAGACATAATGATAAGGATTTTATATGGGCCTAAATGTCAGCGTCCCATGATCATAGCAGACAGATGTGAATTTCAAGTTATGTAAGAAAAGTAATTGGAATGTATATACAATGGAAGAAGCAGCACTTTGCCTGTGGTTGTTGAAATAAGCTGACATAAGAGATGAGACATGGTGTTTGAGACCCTGGGAACACAGTGGGAGGTTTTAGTGGTAAAAACCACAAGTTGAGCTTTGTGAACACTGAGTGGGAGGTATTTAAAACAGTGACGTTTGAGATCAGCTTTGGGATGTCAAACCTATTGTGTCTTAGTAATCATATTAGACAACTGTGGATAAACACATGTAAGTAATTGTAATTTTATGCCTATGTATAAGAATTGATTTATATGGTTTGTAGATACACCTCTTTCCCCTATGACTTTCTATATCCATTGACCCTGAGAAGTAGAAAATCATGTTTGTCAGTGACCTCAGTGTATTCCTACCACCAAATCCATGTGTAATACAAGTTTCAAACAAGTATACACCAGTATTCTCCAGGAGAAAGTCTTACTACCTGTGTTTCTTCCTTTTATTTTATACTTTCAGGATTAAAGAAAAATTAATAATTTTAATTATTAAAAATTTAGGGGGCTGGGGAGATAGCTCAGTAGAATAAGTTCTTGCTTGGCAAGGACAAGGGCCTGAGTTCAACCCCTGGTTCTGCAAAACAAACAAACAAACAAACAAACAAAAAAGTTTAGTAATACTTAAAGAGCCATTTCCCCCATGGAGAGAGTCATCCCCCACGAAAATATTAATTTGGGGACCTATCATCATCTCAGTTATACCTTGTACATTCATCGAACTAACAGTATTTTTCATTTTTAATAACAGAATATTCATAAGCAAATACAAATAAAGGAAATACAAATGTCAACCTCAACAAGTAGTAAGCAGGAAAGAATTATCCCAGAACTCAATGGCCTTTCTCATCCAGAGACAATGAATCATATAGCGTGGTTAGTGTGGTTTCCTCCCTCAGGTCTAAGTCCATTAGGAAATGATGATGAATATTTCTTGTGTCTGTTTATTGATGCAAAAAAGTTGCAAATCTGAGAGCTTTAAATGATCAGATAATCAATGCAAATTTCCTTAGCAAAGAGCTTGTTCACAGGGCTTTCCCTATTGAAAGCTATTTTAGGTTTAGGCACTAACATATCTATTGTAGTATTGTGTTCCTTCACTTATTATTCTGCAAACATTTTTGTCAGCATTATTATGTATCTGGCACTACTTAACAAGCTTTGGGTATATGATTTTAAAAAATGACACAAGTTACTACTCCTGAGGGCCTTATATTAATTGGAGGTGGAAGATTATAACTAGTAAGCATAATGACTAAGTAAAATGCTGCAACAGGTTAGAAGGTGATAAGTACTGTTGAAAAGAAAGGAAAGAGTAGAGAGACAGGGAATTTGGGAGCACATGCTTCAAATATTAAAACTAGTGGTTACTGAGGATAGTATTTTGAGCCAATATAGAATGAGGAGTTAAGCCATGATCAGATTGAGAACTTTCTGAAAAATAGAAGAGTTGGAAGTATCAGCGTAAAATGAGCCATTCCTTAGCTTTGAGGAAACAATGGGAAGATCAAGCCTGCTGTTATTAGTTTCCAATCACTGGATAAAAATACCTGCGAAAGTTAACTTAACCTACGTGGCATAACAAACTTCTTGTTGTGTCTCATAAACATGGGGGTCTCAAACCAGTGTTTATCACTAGAATATTCCTATTGATGATTTATGGATTTTAATTTTATTATATTAAACAAAAAATACTTAACAGGAAAAATATCACAAAATGAAACATTGCAGTTTTAAAATTTATTGAGTGTTTATAAGAAAAGCACCAAAATGTTCAACATTGACTTGTTTTTGTGTACATCTCAAGCAAAAAAACCAAAAATTACAGAAATAAATTCTTATATGAACCACAATGAAAATTTTCATTGAACTTTATTTAAAAAGTCTTTGCTTCACTTTTTACACCTTAGAAAGACTTCCCACATGATGCCAGTACACTCTATGCACACGTACCACCAACACTGACAGCTCATGTATTTCGTTTCCCTGGTCTTTTCGTTAAGCTATACTTGACATCTCTCTGGTCTTGTTATTTTGTCAGAAGACTCTTATTACACTTTATAATGGTTAGTTAACAGGGACATGCAATATCAATAAAGAAAATTTTAATATGAATTGTGCATTTAGAATAGTCATTGCCATTTTCACATCAGCAGTACTTGCTTACAAGAACCTAAGACAACATTAGAAGTAAAAGCTTACATGGTCTACCATGTAAACAGAAACAAAAATGTACTACATCAATAATCTTTGCTTTAACTGACACAACAACAGCAGTTTTAGCATATGACAACTGCATGTTCCATGCACATGTCTCACAGTGACAGCACATGTGCTTAGCTTTCCTTTCCTACTTGGCATGTCATTCAATGCTACCTCTCTTTTCTCCCTGTTTTGTCAGAAGCTTAATACTGTGTTGCACAATGTGCAATTAGCAAGAAAGTAATTTGTGTATTAAATAAACATCAAATGTGTCATGAGTGGTTGGGATACACATCAACATTTTCATGTCAGCTCTGTTTGCTTATTAAAACCTAAGACATAGCATCACAGGGACTGCAGAGATAGATCAGCAATCTAATCACCTGCCTGGAAAGTGCAAGGACCAGGTTCCATCTCTGGCACCAAATGCCATGCTGGCCCAGCCTGGGGCACACAGTGCTGGTCTCACTGGGCATGGTGGTACAAACTTTTAATCTCAGTGGCTGAAACAGGAGGATCACTGTGAGTCTGAGTTGCATAATGAGATAGCGTCAGAAATAAAAATATCTGTGAACTACATTGTAAACACAAAATTCTTCCACAGAAATGAACTTTGCTGTAACTGTCAAACCCAAGGCAGTCTTCACATATGAAAAGTAAACATACTATACAAAAATATCATTTACACTAATAATGCATTATGTGTTGTTTTCCTATCCTTTATTAGAGAACACAAATGACATCTGTTTGGTTTTCCTCTTGTGGTACTAGATCTTCAAGATGCTGTGTCTGCCCATTCACTTGTCAGCTCACTACTGTGATCATTTTTGTGTAGTTTCCTTGGCAGAAACATTGTGCTTTTCCTCAGCTGTAAATGATCTCTTATAAGTTGTACTCCCAATGGTCTAAGGATATTTTCCCATGGTATTGTAGAGTTGTTATTCACCATGTAAACTATCAAAATATTTATGCCACCCAAGTTTAGGATAGAGTAAAACATAGCTGACATTGTTTGAAGTGACATCATAGTTGCACTAGAATAAACATTTGCTCCACTTTTGCTTGTGTTATAAAAAGTTTCCATCTCAGGAAACATTTTGAAGCTTACCTATAAATATTTCCTTCATGGTGCAGTGTTGACGTCATTAGTGTCAACTTTTTTTTCTTTGTCATACACGAGGTCAATATAAATCTTTCTAAAAACCAAAAATTATACTGTATAAATTTCTGTTTTGAAATTGCAACATTTCAATTGGAATTTCTACTTTGTTCCTGTGTACCATCCTGGACCAATGAACTTGTGCTCTACTAGCAAATGTAACATCAACTTGAAACATAAACAAATTGTCAAATGTCATATTCTGATTAGTTTGTGAAACAATAGCAGCAATTCTGTTCAGGGCATTGTTCAGTTTATTACTAAACTAATACGAACCTCGTAGCTGAGTTCTAAAATAAATTTCTAAGTTGAAAGCATAAGACTGTGCATCTGCAAGGACATAAATTTTTATGCCACGTTTTGACTGATTTCTTTTCTACAGTCTTTTACATTCCTATGATCACCATGAGAAATCCCTGCTAAGTGCAGAAGACCTGTTAATACTCTCAGTTCAGCTAATGAGGTATCATAATAAGTACATTTTTGAATATGGCTTTGTGCATACAGATTATTATTTTCTTGATCATCTGAAACAAGGAGGTCTGCATTTCTGAGGTCTGTATCAGATGATTCTTGGTCCACTTTAATGTCATGGGAACTTCCATTCACAGGGCCACAATGTTAAAGTGATCATCACCACCATCATCATCCATTCACATCACTCTTCTGTTATAGACACATATATTTTACCATAATTTATCATCTTCATTATTGTTGCATGAGTAATCTGTTTTATAGCGCCATCCAAAATTTACTAATGTATTTTCTTCCTGTGACATTGTACTGAATTGGTCTACTTCTACCAGAAAAATCAAAGAAAAACATCCTAATACACATCTTAAGGTGATGTGTATTAGGATGTGATTTCAGTGTAATAAACCCTCTGGGATGCTCGATTAAACATGCAAAAATTTTTAGAACAACAATAATGACAGTGAAAATCCCATTTTTCCACTTTTGCACACATGTACATATGTTGCCTTTTATTTTACCAAGTAAGTAAATGAAAAGATTGCTTTCTGTATCACTCATGCAAAGGGGATGAGACATACAGCTGGCTACTATTGCACTAAAGTCAAACTTTATAGTAGAAAATAAGAGGTGTGTTTGTGGAATCTGATATTATATTTTAAAGAGAAGGTTTATTTTATTTATTTATTTATTTATTTATTTATTTATGCATGCTCGGGATTGAACACAGGACTCCGTGCTTGCCATTCTACTGAGCTATCTCCCTGGGCCTTAGCAGGTTCATGTTGGCTCATCTTTTCTGCTCATGGTTTCTGAGATGTTAGTCCACAGTCACATGGTTCACTTCCTCTAGGTCTATGGTAGGAAGACATCCCATGGCAGAGGGAAGTTGCTTATCTCACAGCAGCCAGGAAGGGCACAGAGGAAAAGTGAAAGGAGCTAGAGAGAAATTCCTTCAAAGACATGGCCCCGTGGCCTGCTTCTTTTACCTGGTACCCTTGTAGGAGTCCTCCAAGCTATGGAATCAGAGGGTTAGGACACTGCTGAAGTTAGAACACCCATGTCGTACCGGCTTGGTTGGAAAATGATTTGAAGTTGTGCTCAAAACTATACTTTATAGATATACAAATGGAAGAAAAGTCTACATACTTTAGAAAAGTAGCACAGTGGTAGGATTCTAAAGGTTTCAGAGGCAGAGTTGGAGAAGTAGGAAAATTATAGTGCAATGTATCCAACATTAACCATTCCCTTTAAAACAAGGTCACCACATTTTTTAAAAATGCCTAAAGTGATCACATTCTAACACTGATTAAACAGTAAGATAACATGTGACTATTAGTGATTAGTAAGACCTTTTCCTCTTAAAATCTGCAAAGATTCCACAAATACAGGTGAATAAAGGATGTGGAGTATGGTATGGCATCACAAAAAAGTTAAGTAGGCATTGACTATATAACCAGGCAATTTTAGGTTGCAAAATATTCTTGGTAGAAACTGGGAGTTGAAGACTTAGGGTCCAAATTTCCTTATACAAATTTCCACGAAACATCTTACAGTTCTTCCTAAATTAATTACACAATATTTCTAATTTGGCAGTTTCATCAGGAGTCAGTTTACTTCAGAACTGAGCTATAGCCTGTAGATCAAATATATTGATCTAAATTTTGCACTATACTATTTAATATTCCATTGTTTTTATTTTAGGTAACACTCAAGTTTATTCATTTTTATTGGTATAGTAAAATTTCAGTATCTCATTGCTCAAAAGTACCCAGGGAAACTTTTCTAATTCTATTTGGAGTTCAATTCTAAATCTTCTTTTCTTCTGGCCTCTGTAGTGGGAGCTAATGATCTGAGCTAAAGGGAAGAGACTTTCAGAAATCTTATGCCAATGATTCAGAAAAAAAATGAATTAAGGAAAGGTCACCTCCAAATACCTTGATCTATCTCTTTCAAATAGGAAGTAATGCTCCCCCAAGACCCTTAACTTATTACCTTCATAGATTGGCCTTGGTGTGAGGGGCACATTGTTTTTCATTATAAAGTTTTCTGCGTCCCAGGCTTATTAGATTCATCCTCAATCCTCTGCTGATCACTGAGAGGTGACAACCCTTTCTAGATATCTCACGACTGAAACCAGCTTACTGGGGACACAATCTGACATGAAATACACACACTGTGCTTTTGCCCCCTGGAGTGGTGATTTCTATTCCACTTTATGCATTCAAAGTTCTTTCTACCCAAAAGAAAAGGATTAAATGAATCAAAATGTGTGAAATTTTTAGCTAACACTTAATGAAGAGTTTAAAATCCCCAGGAGTAAAGTACCATAGAAGTTGGTTACCATTATATTATCTTCCTAATAAATGACTTTCCTATTTTCTTTCCCTTGTGTCATTTTTATTCCTAAGCTTCTACACATTCTTGAATTTAATTTTTAAAGGAATAAAAATGTCTGCTGTAGTTTTTTTTTAATTTGGAGAAGGAAAATTCCACTACTTCTATGAATCAAGTACTTATCAGAATAAATACACATTGCTGTATTTATTTGCTTTCTTATTGGCCCTGACTACAGTGCTATATTTCCTTTTTAAATGTATCCTAAGTTATTTACATCTATATTTATAGGAATCTTCTCATAGAGCTTTCAGATAAATTTGCCATAATTATATGAACATAAATCTCAATCAAATGCTCATTCTGATATAGTGCTTAACAATTAATAAATTCACATTAAAAGCTAAAATAAGCAAAAATATTGCATAGTAACATATGAAGAATGAAAAAGATACATTTAGAATAAAATTGCAATTCACTTAAAAAGTGTTTAACAATCTATTCAAAATTAACCTGTGTAATTTCTAACAAAATGATTCAGATATGTTCATTATAATGCTAAAATATTTAGCATACATAATATAATCATTTGTAAAGAGAAGCATTATAGTCTACACATAGTTTTATAATTTCACAAAATATGATGAGAAAGGAGATATGTTGTTAAGTATTTAAAATTTTTTTGGTAACTATTGTAAAAAAAGGAAAAACTACTTATGAAGGATCTAGGGTCTAGGAAAGGGTATGTGGCTTGTGTTTTATCTTTTTCTTACCTGCCATAAGTTTCATACCATACAGGTAATTGTATAACAAATGAAAAATAAAGAAAATGAAAATATGTTAATGTATTTAACACAAATGTGTATGACATGAAAGCATTCAGATACGGAGATTCCAAGATACAGGGAAAACTGTACTATTTATGGACAGTCACACAGAAATTTGGATGGAGAACAAAAAATTTCATTTCTAATGGCAATTAAGGAGGGTAGACTGTAACACCTGTTTGTGCAGACAATTTCTGGTGATTGTTGCATGACGTTTCTTTCCTCTAAGTATAGATCAAGGCATCCATCAAATGAGGATAGTCAAGGGAGGGTGAAGGTGAAATGCAAGACAAGGGCCTTCTTAGGTTCTATATCCTGCATCAAAGGGCAAAATTTTGCTTTTGCTGTTTTCTTAGTTGTCAGGGTGTCATGTTTTGGAATAGCATTTCTGAGGCATAACATTGGACATTATTTTCCTAGTTTTAAATTTGCATCACTGTAAGGCATTATAAAATTAAAAGCCAATTAAGAATCTAGTAGAAATGAAACTGAAAACTGACCAAGCATCCAGTTAAATAAAAAGATAAGCTTGACTTTTAATTAAAAATTTATTCTTAACCAGACTTTAATGAGATTTCATTAAGTACTTCGCAACATCATTCTCCCAATTTCACAAAGCAATATTGTACATCTTAAAAACATTTGAGATCATCTATCTACAAGGCTCTTACAGTTGATACATTGTATCAGCTTAAGAAGTTTAGAACTTTACCTAAGTGACTCAGCAGGGTGCTGGGGTCCAATCTTACTTTTTATTTTTATTTTTTGTGGCTGTCTCAGCCTGCCCTGGGGACTGGGCTGGCACAGCACATGGTGCAAGGGATCTAACTGCAGTCCCTGCACTTGCCTAAGCAGGTCCTTGAGACCCCTGAGCTATCTCATCAGCCTGGGGCCCTTTCTTTATAAACATGCTCATCCTTTGCAAAATAAGAACATGAAGATGGTGTGAGGGGTACAACTCTTCTTGGGGGAGATAACCTATTTATAACACAAGGGAAGAAAAGAGGCTTTCTCTTCCTACTGCTTTTATTATTTTTGCTGTCTTTTGCCATTTTTGAAGTGCTGTCTCTGTGCAATGCCACCCTGCCTTGGAATTAGCCACTAATGAGTGACTAGTGCTGGTTCCTGGGGGAAGTGTCTATGTTGTTCCCATTTTTCTAAATATTATGATTTTAGGTGGAGATATTGTGGAGAAGGAATGCCCTCATTTTCTCTCCTTTCCCATTCAGAGGAGCACTTGAGGTTTCGTTGAGCCACTCCATAGCTCTTGCTATTGTGCTGCCCATGGGCACATATGGTTAGAGGGACCATTGCAACTCTGTCTCTGCTAGCACTAAAGCAGGCAATATGTGGATGGAAGACAGGAGGAAAAGACTACCCATGACCATATTTCCAGGAATGATTGTTTATGTGGTCCAAGTAAAACTGTGCCCAGTTCAAGCCATGGTTCCTTTCCTTCCTAGACACTATCAAATTACCATCAGAAAGGAAAAACAATTCCTGTTACCACCCAACTTGCAGTACCTGCTGATGGCCATCTCCACATCACTTTGTATGGCAATGCTTTGCTCTGTAGGACTGACTATGAGTGCAAATCACTTGCACTCTCATTCCAGCCACTACTTTCCCTGTGTACTACCAGGACCCCTACTTATAGCGGCAGAACAATTGTTTCTGGTTCCTCATGAATTCTTCGTCCTCCACTGTGATGGGCTCTGATAATTTTAGAGCAGTGCCAAGAAAAACATAATCTCTACCATTTCAGGAGTAGCCACACAGAAAGCACACTGGTATTCACTGTGTTCTACAACAGCCTGACAGAAGTGCAGAAGTGTCCCCAGTCCTATTTGACTGGCAAAGACTGAGTCACTCAGACACTGAAATGATATAAGCTGCAGAAACACATTCATCACAGGCAAGAACAACACAGAGCCAGACCAGAGTGTCCAGCTAGAATCACAGCCAAAATTATATAACAAGAAGATGTGCTAAAACTAATCTTCAAGAAAAATTATTTAATAAAAATTTCATCTTATAAAACTTGCTCAAAAGTCATTGTAAGCATAAAACATCAAAGTAATATACTAATTCCTACAGAAAATAGCTACCTATTAACAGATTCCAAAATATCTAAATGGATGAAATGTTTGACAAAACATTCTAAACAATACTTTTCAAAGTTTCAGTGATATCTAAGAAAATATAGATGAATAGTTAAATGAAATTAGGAATACAATAAATGAGAAGAAGTTCAATGAAAATATGGGCATTTAAAAAAATCTCCAGAATCTTTTAAATTAAGATTATAACAGCAGAGTTGTTTTTTACATGTATTTAGCACAGAGTTTACAGGGTCTCACTACACAGATCAGACTCCTAATGATCTTCTTGTTCTCAGCCTCCCAAGCACATCCCATCATGTTCCATTCTCAGTCACTGTCTCAGTGCACCCTGGGGGCAGGACCAGCATAGCATACAGGAGATTGAACCCTGGTCCTGAGCCTGCCTAAGCAAGTGCTTTAGTCTGCTAAGCTATATGGCTGGCCTGAAATGCAGATTATATATGTTCTACAACAGACTACATCAGGTGTGTCCAAATGTCCAAGACACATCTTTTTAAGTATCACATCTAAAAATGCAATGGAGTATTATCCATCTGTAAAGACAAATGAAATCCTGTTATTAGCAATAAACTAATGGAAGTGCAAGTCATTATATTCAGTGAAATAAGCCAGACATACAAAAGCAAGTACTACATGCTCTTTCTCATATGTGGAAATTCAAAGTGTCACCTTGAAATTAAAATCCTGATCACTGGACTTTCAGAATGGTGTGATATGTTCGAGGATCGGTGAAGGGGTGACAGGACCTGCTCAGTGTACACTGGATGCACAGGTGTTACTATCCCTAGCCCCTGAGCCCTGTTAATGCACACACTTTGTCTGTGTTCGTAAGAAAGGTTTGGGGAAAGATTTCAAGTTAAAATGAAAACAACCAAAGCATGAATGGTTCAAAAATACAAAAACTACATCTCCTTCCCCTTCTGATATTAGGATGACATCCAGGAGAAGAGGACCTTAATAATCCCTGAGCATACAGCTCTATAATTCTGGCAGAAGCACAGTGGCTGCTTTACTCCTGGGAAGAGCTCTGGCAGAGGAGGTGGATCAGAGTGCGGAGGCACAGTATGAAGCACAGTATGAAGTTATCTCTTCAGGTTCAGTGACAGTGAACTGCTGATTTCAAACAGCAGAAGAAAGTGGTGGAGCTGACTGCAGTGGCTGAGCTGGGATGGAAGTGTTAGGAAATCATTGCCACTATTCTGAAATGGGATAGCAACACACATTTAAATGGTGTTCTCACCAACATGGCACTTAAAACTAACTTGATGTCTTTATGTCTCTTAATCATGAGAGTTTGAATATTTTGTTGAAAATCTGAATGCTGTGACTCAGGCTGTGTGGGTTCTGATCACAGCTTAATTAAGTTCTAGGAACATTTTATTGTGCAAGTTACTTAACCTTTATTGTTAGTTTCCTTATTTATAAAAGAAAATTACATGGTGCTGTCTAATAGGGTGTAGTGAGGATTAAATAGCTTTATTTTATTTTTTCCTTGGTGTTTCTTCACTCCATTCCTGTTTTATCCAGTACCAGATTAATTTATTTATGAGGCATTGTAAATTAGCTGTCATATATATATATATATGTATATATATATATATATGCAAATTAAAAACCAAATTATAGGCCAAATAATATATAAAACACATAAAAAATTGCACTAAGTGAAGGTACTTTTTAAGATACATTGTACACACTGAGCTATAATACTTTCCTCTGTCTGTTCCTATTATGTCTTTTATTGTCATCTATTCACACATGCACTCGTGTGTGTGTATTTCAGGAGAAACCACACAAAAGTTTATGTGTCTGACTTACTTAATATTGTGATGACAAGGTTCATCCATTTCCCTACAGATAACTGAAGTTCATCATTTATGCCACAGTAGTAGTGCATTGTGTGTAAATATCATTTTCTTTTTCTTTCTTTCTTTCTTTCTTTCTTTCTTTCTTTCTTTCTTTCTTTCTTTCT
>NDGN011521814.1:5807-16427 GCA_002564285.1 Tympanoctomys barrerae | reverse complement strand
CTTCTTCTTCTTCTTCTTCTTCTTCTTCTTCTTCTTCTTCTTCTTCTTCTTCTTCTTTATTTTATTTTATTTTATTTATTTATTTATTTATTTTGGTGGAACTGGGAATTGAATTCAGGCCATTGCACTTGCCAGGCAAGCACTTATTCTACTGAGCTATCTCCCTGGACTCCTAGGTATCCTTTTCATTATCCATTGATTGATAGATCATTTGTTGATGGTCATATAAGTTGTTTCCAGGATTAAGCTATTATATGCTGCTATAAACATGGGTAAGTATACATAACTGTGGTAGCATGTCTGTAACTTTTGGGAAGATAATTAGAAGGAGAATATATATATTAAGAAGAATTTCTAGTTTTAGTTTTTGAGGAATGTTCCTAGTTCTTGTTTAAGTCTATAGCCCCACCAACAATGAGTTCCTTTCCCCTCATCCTTGCCAATATTTCTTATTGGTTCATTTTTTGATGTTAGCTATTTTTCTCTGAAGAGACAGGAAATCTAAGTGTTATTTTAATTTGTATTTCTGAAATGGCCAGCAATATTCTTTTGTGTTTATTTGTCATTTATATTTCTTCATTTAAGAAGGGTCAATTCTTCTCAGATGCCAAATTTTTAATTGGGATTTTAAATTTGGGAAGTCTAATTTGTCTGACTTCTTTGTGTATTGTAGATATTAGTGTTTCATCTGAGGAGTAGTTAGTGAAAATATTTTCCCATTCTTTAGGTTATAGTTTCACTTTGTTGGCGGTTTTCTTTGTTGTACAGAAGCATTTTAATTTGGTGTGGTCGAATGTGTTGATTCTTGGCATTATTGCTTGTGCCACTGGGGTTGTATTCAATCTTTCCTTATATCTGTGACTTGAGGGTCTTATCTACTTTGTCTTCCAGAAAATTAAGCATTTCTTTTTTTCATGTTGACTAGAACACTTTCTCAAAACTGCAGACTTCAGAAGATTTAGTACACTTTAAATATTCAGTATATTGACTACAAATTCAGAGTTCACATGTGGTAGGTGCTGTAAGTGTTGACACCAGAGCTGAAGCTCAAATTTAATCTTCATTGTGAGTTGTTGGAAAGTGAGAACAGGGGAAGTTGGAAAGAGATGATTGAATTTCAATGAGTGTTTTTCAACATTTTTAAAAAAAAATATTTATTTATTTATTTATTTGATACAGAGTTTCACTAAGCAGTTCAGACTCATAGCGACCATCCTGTTTCAACCTCCTCAGCACTGGGATTACTGACGTGTGCCACCACGCCTGGCTTTGGGGCCAGCATGGAATACCTAGATTTCCAGATTCAGCAAGGTCAGTGAGACCAGGGATCAATGTCAGGTCCCTGCACCATTGAGCTATCTCCCTGGCTCGACAGTGAATGCTTTTATAAACATATCAGTTGACTTCTTTTTGTATGTGTGCTGCTGAAAAGAGCACATTAATCCATTCATGAAATAATTGGTCAGAGGAAAATGTCACAGTAGAACCTAGTGTTAAAAAGCAGCTCTATCAGTATGTGTGAAGCTCTGGGTAGTCTCAGCACTCCATAGACTGCCTACCAGCCTGCGCCTGCAGTACACATGCCCCTCTGACCTTGGATTTTCCAGCCTTCAGAACTGAGAGCTGAATGAACCTGTGGTCTTCTTGAGCTACTGTTCCTGGTACTTTGTTATAGTAACAGGAGATGCAGCCAGTGTTGATCTCTCCATCTCAGCCTAGGACACTGAGAAAACATGAAGCAGGTTTTGTATTGTGTGGGTCTGTGTGTAAGTGTGTGCGTGTGTCTTTAACATTCACACCTAACTTCTTCCTTCTATGAAGTGAGATGCAGGCGCTCAGATCATGGGTACACAGTATGTCTACATCCATTCCTCCATGATGCTCCTGATAATCAACCACGACGTTCTTCACTTCAAACCTAGGCCTTAAACTCAGAATGCTTCTCAGACTTGCATTCAGAGTGGCACCATCAGCTAATGGAGTGGCAGTGGCTGGCAAAATCAAGTCAGTGTTCTTCTCCCTTGATTGAGAGGAATGGATAAATCCCTAAGAGGAATACACAGCTAGGCATATAATATATTTCATTTCAAAGGTACACTGAATACTGAACGCATGATATCTTTCATAAACTTAACTGCTAATGGAAGCTATAAATAGGCTTTATTTTTAAGGTAAGCTATAAGACACCCCGAAAAGCTGATGTTTCCTTTCATGGTTGTTGCAGTATAACCAAAGAAAATGCAACATACCACATGTTTTATGAACAAATTTATATATATATATATATATATATATATGCATTTTTGTCTCTGTAAAAATCACATAGGAAGTTAATGTTTATTTTTTAAATACCCAATCTATAGGTCAATGTCTTTAACTATAGTTAAAGACATAAAATTATTACAGTGTATTCAAGGAATTAAAAGAAAAATTATAGATAAATATTAGTTCTGCTTAAACTGACTGGACATGACCAAACAAGATAAGACAAGGTTACACTGTAAGAGTAGCACAAAATTTAAACAATGCACTTACGTAGGCAAATAATGACACCGGAAAAGTATCACACTCAGAATGTCAAAACACTTAGATTTGCCCTCCTGCAACTAAAACAATGTGGTGAATAATTAAAAGAGTATTACAAAATTGAATGTATAACTATTTTCCTTGCTTGACAAAAATCAATTTTTGATATGGCTCCCAGAAGTCTCTCTATTTGGGAATCACCGACCTCCCAAGACTGGGAAATGCTCTCGGTCAAGGGGACCTCCAGAGAGTAAGCGAACCTTTGCTGAAATATGCATCACTTCTTATAATAATAATAAAGTTTTTAACTGGAAGAAAATCTAAATATAAAAAATAAACTCCTTTAAACATTGATCACTTTATATAGTTCTGATCAATGATTAAATGGACCACTTTATCTAATTCCCTGAATACCCATCAGCCAGGAAATTAACCTTTTCTAGAAAAGCAAATATAATAACAGGCAATTCTAATGAACGTGGTATTCTGCTTCCACCACTTAATAAGTGTTCAATATTTGGCACCTTATGCAGCACTTCCCAGGTGTTTTCTTCATACTTGAAATTGGCATTATTACTTTGAAGGAGCACTTGACTGACTTGATGGGAAGGAACTATGCAGTGAAGCCATTGTCAGCTCTGCTTTCATTCATAGTTGTAAACTGATTCCTTCCTGTTAGTGGGCTACATTAGTCTGCAGCTTCTTTGCACCCTGCATTTTAGCTAACGTCTATTTTAGAATGAGGACCCACGTAGGCACTGTAGAAGTAGATATTAACACACTACAAGGAAGAAGCTTGTAATTGTGACATCTTAAAAATGTCAAGTTTTCAGGCAGGCCAAATAGCTCAGCAGATTGAAACACCTGCTTAGGCAGAAGCAGGAACCAGGAGTTCCATCCCTGGGCCTGCCATGCCAGCCGCGCCCCCGGGGTGCGCTGAGACAGTGATGGAGACTGGGCCTGGTGGCGCCTACCTGTAATCCCAGTGCTCGGGAGACTGTAAACAGACGGATCACTTTGAGTCTGATCTACGCAATGACACCTTGTACACCTTGTGCTAAGTAAGAAAAAAAAAAAAAAAACACCTTTTTGTTTGTTTGTTTGTTTGCATTTGTAGTGAATTCCTAAGAATTAAGCACAAACATTAAAGAGTCGTTGATGGAAATAAGGCTACTATTGTCAATCAGCTTGTAAGATTTCCCAGATAAAATAATTCCCTTTATTTCCTCTCTGAGTTTGTTGCTTAATTATTCTATTTTTGAATAAGAAATAACCAGACATTAGAGACTGTATTGGTCAGGATTTTACTTAGAGGAACAGATATAATATAAGGAACAGATAATAACTCAAGATATACAATGTATAAGAAATTACAAGATTGGCTTACAGCAGTCAGCCGCAGAGTCAGCTAGGGGAGTGTGCAGAGGGCGTCTGCACAGCCCAGACTGAGGAATTTAGTCCCAAGGTCTGAACCTCACTGTTGTGCTCTATGCAAGTCTCTATTCATCAGCTAATGGGTCTGCGACAGAAGACTATAGAGTCTAAGACAGACGCTGAAGAGTCTGTGGTGGACAGAAGGTGAAGGATCCAAGCCAGAGGCCAAAGCAAGGCCATAAAGTCCAAGCCACAAGTGAAGACAAAGTGGAACGTTGACTACTTCCTCAGCCCCTTTATATGGTCTCTTTGTGCTGAGTCTCTCTGGTGGCAGAACAAATTGTGCCCCAGGGGGGACCCCACCACCCAGAAGTGCACCGCAGAGTCATCTGGCCAAGTTGACACATTGTATCAACCACTACAGACTTTATGGTGAATTTCATTTATAATCTCATCATTTAAATTAGTGTTAAGTATAATTTGGTTCAACTGAGGTCCCTCCTTGGGTATCTAATTATGCTAAAGTAAAGGTCTTATCTGTCTGGGCTCTTATATAGAAGCTCTTGAGCCATATCTATTCCCAAATTGCTTTAGATTGCAGGAATAACTCAGTTCCTCATAGGTGTAAGAGTGCGATCTGAATGTTAGGCTAGTTGCATCTTCTACCAATTGCATAATTTCTGACTATACAACTTCCCACATCCTAAAAGGTTTAGTCCCTCAAATTCATTGAGTACTTCTTTTATTTATTTATTTATTCATTTCTTTATTTTGTACAGGCTCTTACTACGCAGCTCCGACTTGTAGTGATTCTCCTGACTCAGCCCCCCAGTGCTGAGAATATAGGCATGCACCACCATGTCTTGTTTCAGTGGCCAGCACAGCTCTCCAGAGGTTACAGGGCCCACACAGCAAGTGGTACTGGGGATTGAACCCACGTCCTTGCACTTGCCAGTCAGGCACTTAGACCACTGAGCTACTTCCCCAGCACCATCTGTACTTCTTATCTCTTTGACTTTCATGTAGGGTACTAGCCATTGAGAATTATCTGTTTCTAAGTGGCTTACCTCCCCAGGTTAGAACCATCAAGAGCTTCTCAATAGTTCAAAGTTGACTGACCTGATATTTAAATTGCATCTTCAAAACCCTTTTACATTATTGTTGTTTGAGTTTGTTTGAAAGCTAATGGGCTGCAAGACTTCTAAACTATGCTTATAATTCTCTCTCCTACCTTTTCACAAATATAGATCAAAATTTCCTGTCCTGTATCCTACTGTGAGTCAATACAACACAGGGTAACACATTTGCAATTTATGCAGGCTTACATTTATGGATACTTTTTCATTACTCTTATTTTGTTAGCTTATTTTTGTGACTGTTTCATTATTGTATTGTTCCTATACCAGAATGCTGGGATTGTGTCCAAAAGTGAGGAAGAATGAAACACAGAAGGAGGAAATGGTATGTAAGCCCATAGCCTGTGGATCGTGTTCTAGGGAAGTCTCAGACAAGGACAGTACCCCTGGCATTTGTCCTTCTAACAACCCTGGAGGGTGCTGACTCAGTATAATGTATTTTGGGCTATCCTAAGGTATGTTAGGGGCCATTGTCCATAATCTCTAGAAAAGAATCTTAACTCTCATTTCACTAAATCATGTCTCATCTGTAGATCTCTTCTTAGTTTTTATACAGTACTTTTTTTGTTTGCTTGTTTTTGCTTGAACACCAGAACTTTACACTGAGCTGCACACTCAAATTTTTAATTAATTTTTATTTTGAAACAAGGTCTTACTAAGTTGCTATATAGCTTGAGCTGGGCATGAATTTGTGGTTCTCCTGTCTCAGGTTCCCAGAGTGCTGGGATGGAACAGGTCTATCCGCTGCACACCACTCATTTGATTATAATACCATTAATTGATCAATGGGTGTTTAGTACATGTTGGTTAACAGGGAGGCTAAATGGACAAATAACAAATGTTATGGCTAATATTCCCATACACCCAATGTTCTATTTTTGACAATATGAATTTTTCAATGAATTACAAAATTACTGCAGATGGTTTCCTTTATATTTTGCTAAACATATCTAGTACAAAATGAGTATAAACAAGACTTCCTGTTAACTTGTAATATACCGTTTGACCAAGCCGTCCTATAAAAGACTCCCTGGTTTAAAATATCTTCTTGCTATGTAACTGGAACAATTGTTTGAAAATGAACATCAGATAATGTCATTTGACATCAAACCACAAATTAACAACCCCCTTAGTAATTTCTCTTTTTTATTTTTCAACAAAATAAGAGGATTGACCAAATAGCTCAGAGGATTAAAGCATCTGAAAGTAGGTACAGGGTCTGCAGTTCTATCCTCAGGCCTGCTGTGCTGGCCCCAACCCCAGGGCACGCTGAGACAACAGTTGAGACTGGGAGTGGTGGCGCTGGCCTGTAATCCCAGCTCTTGGGAGGCTGTAAACAGGCGTATCACTATGAGTCTGATCGAGTAATGAGACCCTGAACATCTGTAGACCCTTCCCTAAAATACAAAACAAACAAACAAAAATAAAAAACAAAACTCAAAATCCCCATTGGTTGGTCTCTTTTTTTATTGCCAGACCAAAATACCTGACACCCACAACTTAAGGAAGGAAAGGTGGATTTTGTCTCATGTTCAAGTTCATAGCTGTTCGACTCCAAAGTGAGATTGTGACAGAGTGGCATGGGGAGAGAGATGGCCTGGCAGACAAGAAGCACAGAGAAAATGAAGGCAGGATCTGGAGGGAGGCCGTGGCCATCCAGAGTTCCCCCACAGGGACCCGCCTCCTCCAAGCAGTCCCCAGGTCTGACAGCAGGTCAGGTATAACACCCCTACAATCCTGTTGTCTCCCAAACATCCCACCTATCATCACAGGAGAATATAGTTCAGTTTATTAAGTCATAAGCCATAACACTTATACATGGCTCCTGTAAGGCAATGGTCCTCTCAGTGGAAACTGTCAGATATGGACGTTAGTGGAAGGACATTAAGTTATTGGGGAGATATTCTTGACAGTACTGGAACCCCGCACCCTTTCCTATCTTTCTTTTTGCTTTCTGGATGCCATGAGGGGAATAGTGTCCTCTGTCATGTGCTCCTACAATTATATCCTATGCTACCCCAGGCCCAAAGCAACAAGGCTAAGTGACCATAGAATGAAAACTCTAAAATTATGACTTAAAAACATCTCTTTAGAAATTGTCTATATCAGCAATTTGTCCAGCAATAGAATCTGGCCAATACACACACCCAGTAGGAGCATCTATCTCCATTGTGGAGACATATCTGGCTTCAACCTTGCAGAGATTACATGTCTCTGTCTGAGAATCTTCAGTGTCAGTGCATTTCTAAACTGAAAAAAGAGGGCTGGCCAAATAGCTCAGTGGATTAGAGCACCTATTTAGGCAGACACACGGTCCAGGAGTCTGATCTCTAGGCCTGCCATGCCAGCCCTGTCTCCAGGGCATGCTGAGATAGCAATTGAGACTGGGCATGGTGGCATGCACCTGTAGTCCCAGCTCTTCGGAGGCTGTAAACTGGAGAATCACTATGAGTCTGATCTATGCAGTAAGACCCTGTAGACCCTGTTATAAAATACCAAACAAAACAGCACAAAAAATTAAATAAAAATAAAATAACCTGAAGAAAGAGCAAATATGAATGTTTCTCATTCCACATTTCCTGTGGGAGCCCTTAGTTGAAAATCCAACCTAAATATATACTACAGAAGATAAGAGTTAATTCTTTACATACATGTATAATATCTGTGCATGTTATATATATTTATATAATATCTATATATAATACATAATACGCAATATCTATATCTATACTTATACCTATATCTATATATAATTAACCATGGAATCATATACATTTCAGAAAGTGTTTTTTGGTTGGAAAAGTGAGTTTCTGAGTCAATAATTGAGAGTTTGTTTTCTAGCTTACTGTCTTATTTATAGCCTTGAATACCAAATCAGCACTAAACTGCTAGGAGTCTACTGAGGAAAGGCCAAACAGAATTTTTGCCAAAGTCCCTTAGTACAGCTTGTAGAAGGGATGAATGAATTGGACAGAAGTTCAAAATAATGTTGGCTTTCCTTTAAGCAGCCCTATAGACTATTGTCTTTGCCATGTATAACTGAAACTAGAGAAATAGTTCATTATTTACTGTACCAAAGTAGGCCAAGCGTGCTTTACAATAGAATCTTCTCTCATGGAAATCTAAAGTGGTGCAGTCACTTTCAAAAACAGTCATTGAAGTAGCACATTCCAGCAGTTCCACTGCTGGGTGTACGAACAAAAGAATTGAAAGCGGGAGAAAAAGACACATTTATGTACCATGTGCAAAACAACGTTAAACCCAACAGCAACAAGCAGGCTTATTCTAAGGGCTCACGGATGGGCAAGTAAATAAATGAAGCATTATATGTACAGGCAATGCATTATTTTTCAATCTTGAAAATAAAGGACATTCTGATATGTCTGCCACAAAATGGAGGAGCCTTGAAAACATGCCAAGTGAGATAAGCTAGTCACAGAATTCAAATATTTTGTGCTTCTTATATGACGAATTTATAGTAGTCAAATTCATAGAAGCATAAAGTTAGAATAGAAATATCCAAGGTCTGGGCATTGGAAAGCTGGGAGTTTTTGCTTAAGGTGTAAAGCATTTCAATGGGTGGTGAGGAAGGGTGGTGATGGGTGGTCAGCGCTATGGGAGTACTTCAGTGCCACTTAATCCTATACTCAAAATTGGCCAAAGAGTAATTTTCATGTCATGTATATAACACACTTATTTTTGAAAATCACTTAGAAAGGACAGTAACAATAGTGTCACTAAAATTTCAAACTTCTCAACTGAGTCAGGCAAAGCTCAACAAGGCACCTGCTAGATTGCCTCCCTAGTATTTTCTGAGCTTAATCCTCTGCATATTAGCAACATGATGCTATCCATCTCTTAACAAAAGATATTTTGTATATTGAGATATTTTGGACTTATCTTTGATGTGAGTGTTTTCCAAATAGACATTGCAGAAATTGCTGATAGCATTAAATTAAGGAAAAGAGATTCAATTAGAATCCTAGCATTTCTACATTAACTCCTCCCCTACTATCTTGCATATTAATATGCTCATTGTTTCTTACAGTGTTGAACACATCCTAAACTGATACCTTATCATTACATTTCTCATAAAGACAAATGTAATAACAATGAAATCTGAAGTTAAATTTCCCCATCTTTCCACATGAAGTAATTTCCTGAGTTATTTAAATGTAAGTCAAGGCAGTTGAGGGAATTATTTGAAATAAATATTGAGAAAGAGAATTTGTTCAAATGGAGTTTATCCTCCCAGAAATAGCTAGCAACAAGACTCTTAATCACTACATATCCAGTTAAATCACATTCAGAAACTGTTAGAAATTGAGCCTAGACAACTTCCTTAATCTAGAGGACACTGTAACACCTAAGACTTTAATCCCCTTATGATAGATATTGGGCTTAGAATTTTGGCACAGTTTTCATGATGAAACACTTGCTGTTATTAAGATGTATTATATATTACAGTAGTGGGTACAAGTCATTTGCAAATCAAATAAATACATTTACATTGTCCTCTATTCTTGAGGAAACATGAATATTGATAGTCATTTTTTTGGTTTAGGTATTGCTTGGAAACTTCTTTTGTAAAACTGATTAAAACTTACACTAAAAGTAAACTTAGGCATGGGTCCTTCATCATCCAAGATTTGAGATGCTCTGAGACTAGGATAACCAAGGATTTGTTTGAATGCTAAAAAAAAAAAAAAAAAAAAAAAAAAAGGGTAAAAATGTCACGTGACAGTCAAACTTGAACACAGAAAAACTTAGAATCTTACTAAATGGAGTAGGAACAGTAAGTTTTAACCTGATACGTCATGCAGAATTTACAAGGTATTTCCCCATCAAAATTAAATTAAAAACATATGTCTTAGCCCCATTCCAATAGGCTTCAGAGCTCCAGAGGTGAAATAAATTTCATGAATGGATTTCAAATTAAATTCTTCATTGTATGTAAATAAAAAAATCATATAAATTATACAGTTTACTACATGATTTGTCATCACAAATGCTATAATAAAACCATACACTTGTGTGACTTAATAAATCTTTATCCCAAAGTAAACAACTTATAGAATTAAAACTCCTCTGTGAAAACATTGAAGTAATTTATTGCATCATGTAATACCCACAAAAACTAAAAAAGAAAAAAACAGAGTTACCTCTAAATAGCTACAGTCTCTAATGCATTTTAGGTAAGAGAAAAGGCAAAATGAATTTCAGAGAGTCGATTTGATAAACAGCAGTAAATATATTTTATGACCTGTGAGTCCATCTTTAGAGAAAATATTAACAAAGTTACAGCTTGAGAATTTGTATGTTGGATTATTTAACTAAATAACCCAAGTTCACTGCAAGAAACATGAGAATTTGCAGGGGTACCTCAGTCTCCTCAGCTGTAGTGACTGTAACCTTGAATTGCACTAAGAATAGGAGGATTGCTAGGAGTCTGAGCACTGTAGTGAGACCCTGTACCAACAAAATGTATTGAAAAAAAAAACAAAAGAAAGAAAGAAAAAGTAGAAGAAAGAAAAAGAAAGAAAGAAAGAAAGAAAGAAAGAAAGAAAGAAAGAAAGAAAGGAAG
>NDGN011521799.1:12425-22687 GCA_002564285.1 Tympanoctomys barrerae | reverse complement strand
CTTCTTCTTCTTCTTCTTCTTCTTCTTCTTCTTCTTCTTCTTCTTCTTCTTCTTCTTCTCTTCGTCTTCCTCTTCCTCTTCCTCTTCCTCTTCCTCTTTTTCTTTTTCTTCTCCTCCTCTTCCTCTTCCTGCTCCTCCAAAATATAAACATTTTTTAAAACTAGTTGGCATGAATGTTTATGTTTGGAGCAAAAATGAAAGAAGAATAGAATTTATATCCCTAAACCTTCTGAAGAAAAATATCCCTTATTGAATAGAGCAGGTGAGGCTTTCTCCCTGAAAATATAGCTGTAGAGTATTATTTTAGGTGATAGAATGGTTGAAGCCTTTACATTTTCATGTTGTATTTATTTTTGCATAATAAGTTAAGGAAAATCTAACTAGCATACAAAACTTATCACAGTGTTATGGCTGCTATCAACTGGGGCAGGTAAAAATAATTTTAAAATAATAGGTTAGTATAAATACAAATATTCAGTAAAGTCAGCAAAGAGTTTTATGGATGTGGCAAAACTCTCAAAGTGAGCCCCAAATAGTACAGTAGGGGGCCTGCCGAAGGTAGAGATTTTCTTCCTGTGAACCTGGGTCAGAGAGGATGGAAAATACAGAAATTTGTGTGGAGAAACAAGGTTTTATCCTTGTAGTGTAGAAATAGCTTGGACTAAAAGATCACTTTAATAAGAGTAACTTTCATTATGAAAGCAACATATTACTGAGTTAATTTCTCTCTGTCGTGCCAACACGTATTTTCCTATATCCCATGTCTCCTGTTTTCTGTCTTATGGACAGCCTGTGCCAGTTAAGCTCTTGCACAGGGTGCAGAGACCTGTGCTCAACTGCGCCAAATGACCATCGTTAAGAAGTCTTATTTGGGTTCTTGCTTTCATTTGCATTCTGGTCCCCAGCTCCCTACTTGGTCTGGTCCTTACTCCTGCCATCTTTACCATATTGCCTCATTCATGGCTGGTGTTCTGCATTTGCCTTTGCTCATTTCTCTGTTTGCATCTCCAAGGATCTTTACTTAGTTGGTGTCTTATCATTTAATCTCCAGTCAATGCTGCGTCCTTTGGGGGGGGGGTCTCCCTGTTTAAAGAAACCTTCCAGCACTCACTTGTTAGCACATTATCCTCTTTGATCTTCTCAGAACCTAACACTTCTCAAAATCATACTATTTATTTACTTGCTCCAAGAAAGAGAGGCCTGCTCTGTTTTGTTCCCAGTATCTCCCCCATCATGTTGAACAGTGCCTGGCAAGTGGAAGAAGTTTGGCAAATATTTGTTGAATGAATACATGAATTAGATAAGGTAGGGGTTTGAGCAGGATCATCCCTGAGGATCTCTTTCCAGCTATGAAGCACTATGATTTTCAAAATCCATCACAGAAAGCATTTGTCTTTCCAACTGAGAGTTTCTCTCCACACACCAGCCAAGGCAGGATTTCCCAGGGTTTAACTGAAATGGTGGGTAACTGAAGCAGACTAAAACAAATGCCTTCGGGTGCCGACACATCTTCCTCTGAGTTTAGCAGCAGAGCAAAGAGCAATCCTGGTAATCAGCACAGAGTTGGATAGGAGAGCAGTGAGGTCTTTTGCCAAATTGCCTTTGTGGATGTCAGAGCCAGCTCCTCTGAAAACAGCCTTTTATTTAAAACATGATTCCGAGTCGAGCTTGTCCTCCACTCCCTACCCCCTCTTTTCTTACTTGGGCCCTCTAACTTGTCACATATGTGTTCAATTGGTTTCTTAACATCAGTTTGGGTAACCCTGATGTGAGTGGGATGTGAGAGTCCGCCATCAGGTCTGTGAAGGTCTGATGAAAGCAACTTTAACACAAAACCATTTGCTTTGGCAGGAGCTCAGGCCAAGAGCAAAAGTCCTCTTGATGTGTCAAATTATAGATAAACACAAGTTTCAAAAACATTTGTGATATAACTGCAAATAAATGCTGGTAACTGGCAGGGTACTCCGTTTACAAATAGTTCCTGTCATCCAAACAGTAAGAGGATAAACTTAAACACAACTGACTTCCCCAACTTTGAAAGCACTTTAATAATGAGGCTCTGAGACTGCAAGTATAAAGGAGTAATAATTAGGGCTTTCGATCCAACCCAGCCAACAGCAAAGCTGCATGGGGCTGCACTTGGGGTCTGGGTTTATCATGATGACTCAACTGCAGAGTCCTGTGGGATTTCTCTTGGGCTCCACCCATCTTTTGAAGACCCTCACAGATGCCCACATCCATGCTTTCAGCTAGAATTGGCTTGTCCTCTTAGGGGCCAGAGTTGGAGAAGCGCCACCTCAGGAACTAGTTGACAATTGAGGAGAGGAGGTGCTCTTTTTCCTTCACTGGGGAGCTTTAGGCTATTAATAAAACAATTTTATTGGGCAGATTCTCTCCAAAGGGGCAAACTTAATAGGGATACTTGATATGTGTATGACTCACTTTGGTGATGGCAGTAATTATGAGAAGGAAAAATAGGGGGTCTGCTTTCTTCTGCTCTTCTCACTGGGCACTATGAGCTTTTATCCATCCATTTGTCTATGAGTCAAGAGGTACATATTGAGTTCTGCTATGCCAAGCTCTGTACTAGGCATTGAAATACGTTAGTAAGAAAAACTTTGGTTCTGGGATTTGACGTCTGTTATAGCTCTGAATTTAGAAGCCAGAAAAGCTTAGGTTAAGATCTGAGATAAAACTAAATCTAACATCTCCATGGTTAACAAGAGCTTCAAATTCCCCATTGGATAAAGTAGCAAAAAAGCATGACAGGCAGGGTCAGCCTGCGTCACTCTGAAAAGTTCATGTCCCTTGCAAAAGAGGTGACAAGACCCATCTGTGATGGACTGCTGCTTACTGAAACAGCACAGCTTTTGAAGATTTTAAGACAAGTCAGCAAACCTGACATATAAATGGCAAAATCTCCTATTTTTAAATATTTTTGACTTAGTACAAGTTTTCTTTTCAAACACTGACCACAGAAAGATTAAACAAAAGAAACAAAATTCTACACTATCCTTGTAGTGTAGAAACAAAGTCCTTGCAGTATGTTAACTGATGAGGGAGTAGCTCTACATAGTGAGGGTCTGCTGGTCTAGGTCGTGACTTCTGAGCCGGGCCTGAGGGAGGCCACTCTGATGGGGAAACTGCCCTTGTCCATTTCAACTAGAGGATCCCTGTTTGAGTTAGTGTTCCCAGATGTCATTTAGGTCTTTCTGGTCCCTTGAGATCCTATTTATATTGCCTGAAATCCACCAGTTCCAGTTACAAAATGTGTCCAAGATCTGTGAGTTGCTGGAATCAGAGCACAGATTTCCATAGCTCCCTCTGGCTCTGAAGTTGCTGCATCACCCCCTGAAGCTGCACTGTGCCCAAGCCTGGACTCGGTCCTTTCTTTGAACTCCATAAGAAATGAATTCAATTACCAAAATACCTAACAGAAATCATTTTTGGTAGGGGTGGGGAAAGAAAGAAAATTTATTTTCTATTTTTTAGCAAATAACTTTCACACTAGACGGTATTGTGCTTAACATATAATTTTCACTTACTCCTTGTCTGCTCCACATTTGCTACTTTTGGGCTCTGGCAAATTACTTGTCCTTGCCTTGCCGCTCTTTCTTGTATTTAAGCTGGATACTATCATAGTATAGAGTCATAAGAAATGAGTTACTATAAGTAAAGGGATTAGAACAGTGTCTAATATAGAATATATATATATATATACATACATACAGAATATATATATATACATACAGAATCTATATAGAAATGTATATATATATATATATATATTTAACAAATACCACATGCATACACACACATCTATGGGCATTATTGTTGTTTGTGTTATTATTACATATTTTTAGTTCTTTTCATTCTCTTTTATATTTTTTCCTTCCCACTTGTCTCTCTTATGTGCACTCAAGAAACAAAACAAAATGTATGTATGACTCCTCACTTCTCATCTAGAATGCTCTTGTCCTCCTCCTCCTTCTCCTGCTCCTGAGATCTTTGCTCCCCCGATGTCATAACCCCCAAGCATGTTTATCAAGGTATTTTCCAGACAATGATAGCTTCCTTCCTAAAAGGAATGACACTGTCAAATGTCAGGATAACACTTTTTCAACTTGTTATATTTATTTATATGCATAAAGAGTTTCATAGCTTTAAATAAATATTGAAAATGCTGGCTGGGTCTTTGGGGGTATTTTTGTCCTCTAAAAATCCTCTGATTCTGGGAAATAAGATTTCCTGTGTGAGATGTCTTCATACATGCCTTATAATAACAGGCCGGGGAAAGCATGCGTTGGGCATCCAGTCTGGGGAGAGCTCCTCCAGTTTGTTCCAAGGGATTCAAGATACTGTTGATTCTTTGATGTACAGTCAAAGAGGCTGTGACTCTGGAAGGTCAGAACTTGTCATGATATGATTTTTTCCCTCAAAATAATTTATCTTATAACTCTCAGAATACTTCTAGCCTCTTTAGTCCATTCCACCTCCAGTATAGTTAGTCACAAAGATAGTACAGTTGAAGAGACTTCTTACAGTAAAGACAAAGCTTTATTGTAGAGTTTCTCAATCTTGCTTTATATATTGATATTGGCTTATAGCTAGAATAAGCAATCAGAATTCCTACAGATTCATTCTCTTCTCCTATAAAGCTGATAAGGCCTTTTATATGCGTGTGAATGTTTTATAATTTTTATGAAGCATATTTATATCTATTTAGATGTTTATCAAGAGTGAAATCTCCAAAGGCCATCTGAGGATCAGATCTTCTCTGGAAGTCTTTGCCTCCTGTTGCTATGACCAAGAAGATGGGAGTCTCATTTTTAACCCATTCAATTACTGTTCTTGGCAACTGCCAGAGGAAGAAGTTGACTTTGGAAGCATTATAATAGTAACATAGTCTATTGTAGGTTTGGGAAGTAGATACTGACAAGACAAGAGGAACGAGAAAGGCATGTTCTATCATCCACTTCAGACAGGTGTGACATGAAAGGAGCCCAGTACACTTGGCTTTGATTCTTGGCTCCACAGTAACTAGCTTTGTGATCTTGAGAAAAACATATTCATCTGCCTAAGCCTGGAATCCTTTTCTGTAACATAGGACCAATAACATCTGCTTATGGGGCTGGGAAGGTTTGATAATACATGTGCCATTTTTTATCAAGTGTTTTTCAACACTTTCTCTTATGTTTTGTCTTTACCTTTCTAGCCCCTCCTCTCCATTATCCCATGCCCCATACATGAATCTAGAAACAATTGTCTTCCCCCCTAATATTCTTTCCCTGGATGATTCCACATACCTATTTTTCCTGCAATAGAAAAATGGGGAGCAGGTTTTCCTAGTATTCAAGGATCCCTACCAAGGGGAAAGGACTCATAGTAGGAGGTGGTCAACTCAAGTGAGTTTCAGGTTTGGGAGGGTTTTTTGGGGGGATGTGGGCAGCTCCCAAAGTCAATGATCTATATTTATTTCATGGATGTGTTAAGGACATAGAATATTAATGACATTCTACTAGTGACACCTTGGAACACTGGGGAAATTCTAAAGCCCACTGTCTTGCAGGATGAGGGCATAGAGCTGCCCACATTGTCTTAAATCTCACCATAGTCATGTTTGTACTTAAGGGCAGGTGAGCCCAACAACACTAGAGTGATAACCTCTAGTGTTTGGCATATAGTGAGTTATGTCCTGAGCCATTTTTTTCTTTGAGATAGGATCTCAATAAGTGGCTAAGTTACCCAGACTGGTCTTGTACTTGCCATCCACCTGCCTTAGCCTAATGGAATAGTGGATCACAAGTGTGCCCCCCCCCGCAACTTGGATTTATAGTATGTTGTCAATCCCTTTAAATCTCTTCATTTCTTACTCTCCATTTCTTCATTACCCTCTTCATTTTTTTTTCATTTCTTTACTGAGATACCAGAGGCCAAAGTGTGCTGTTAAAATGAATATTTTTACTATAAATGATGGAGTTTTATTGAAAATTTCATAAAATTTCAGAGTATAGGGTGATCTTTAAAGGGTAGATGGCCCAATTCTTTACAGAAGATTGAAGAAACTTACAAATTCAATCAATATAAATTACACTCTACAAGGATAAAAGGAAACTAAGAATTTCTGAAGGCCACAGGAGCAGTAGACGGCTTTTAGGCACCTGATGTGGGCTAATTATAACACTTGGGTAATACATTTTTGGCACAAGCATCCTGCCAACGACGGCAAAGTGGAAACATGTTGGGTTACTTAGTCTTGGTTTTCTGACAATGGAAAACAAATTTTTCTGTAGAGACAAACTTTTTCCTGGAACCAAACTTAGGCATTTATCATATGAGTCATTGTTAAAGGGTACGGAGGGACATAATGGATATTTTCTTATAGAAAAGTGTAGTTTTCCATCTGAATTTTCTCATTTGACCATTTTTGAAAATGTATACTTCCAAGTAAGCAAGAAATCCTTTTCTCAGTCACTAAAAGGGTACAAATAAAGCAAAAATAGAGTCTCTATACTGTCTCTTCACTACTAACCTGTGGAGAGAAAATGTGGATGCAATTCTATTTGAATATAACCTAAAGGAAATAAGGATAATAATAAAAGTTATAATTGTAACTGCTTTTTATGAAGCCCAAGTACATTTTACAAGCACAAACAAGTTAGCTGAAATTTCAGGACATTAAATAATCCAGCCAAGCTCACACCACCCATCTTGGCCTCCAGCTCCATTTCCTTGGTAGTGGGTGCCAGGAGCATTGTGGGGAGGCTTCTGAGGTCATATCCGCTAACAATGGGAGTGCACATGATGATCAATTCATGATGTTTGCAAGGGGAGGGGTGAGACAAGACTGCCATGCATTTGCCATCATTGTGCGATTACATTTTCCTGCTAGCAAAGCAAATTTCATACGACAGTAATTAGCAGATAAATGTGTTTCCTATAATTCCTCTACATTTGTGAGTGGAAAGAGACCAAGATGTAAGTTATTTGACTCCTTTTTGTTATACACCACTTGGAATCTTAGGTTTCCCAGAAGCTGATGTGCACACACAGGAAGCAAATCAAACTGTTCAACCCCCCCCTCCTTCCTCCCCTTTCTTCTCTCTCTCTGTCTCTCTGTGTCTCTCTGTGTCTCTGTGTCTCTGTCTGTCTCTCTGTCTCTCTCTCTCTGTTTCTCTCTCTCTCTGTCTCTCTCTCTCTCTCTCTTTCTCTCTCTCTCTCTCTCTCTGTATTTAGGCCAGGGTGTACAGGATCTCACTGCATAGATCAGACTCCTAGTGCTCTTCCTGTTTACAGGCCCCCCAAGAGCTGGGATTATAGGCGTCATCACCATGCCCAGTCTCAATTGCCCTCTCAGCGCACCCCAGGGGAGGGGCCGGCATGGCAGTCCCAGGGATTGAACCCGCGGCTCCTGTGCCTGCTTGTGGGGGCTTTAATCCACTGAGTTATTTGGCCGGCCCCTTCTTCCCCTTTCAAAAAGAAAGAAAACTTCCAAACTAATAAGCCATCTTAAAACTAAATAGTCTTATATAAGCCAATTTATAAAATATTAACTTCTAAAAAAAATCTTACTACATGGTTTGTTTTTAAAATATAAGTAAGCAAAAGAATCTATTAAGAGCTGTAAATATAGATCCATTACTGTCAGATACTTTTAATATCCAGCGATTATTGAATATATACAAAGGCTGAATCACAGTGAGTTTGTATCCTGAAGGGCCATGGTCCATCAAGATAAAACTCTAACTCCAAGTTTGTCCAAGGCAACTGAACAACCTGCTGCCTTTTGTGTCCAGTCAGTTTGCATCTGGTAACAGAACATGTGAGCATTAACTGTGCCATATCAACGTGACTTGAAGGAGAACAGCCTCGCAGATTCCAAAAGCTCTGGGTGTGTCTATGGACGAGTAGCTGCAAAGGGAGGAGGAACAACCCTGCTGTGATGCAGATAGCACCAGCCAGTAGCCTAGCAGTCTGGATGGAATAAAAAGGGAAAGAAGAGGGAAGTGTTTGCCTCGCTTCTTAGGGAGGAGTGCTCTAATCTTTGTGGTAGCCTTTGGACAATTTATCTCCCATCAGGCTTCCTGTGTGGACTCCCCAGCCTTCTAGCACAGACCCTTTGACTTCCCAACAGAGACTCCCACCAGTCTCTAAGGGAGCTTGTGGGCCTTTGCACATGGACCTGATTCTCTGGGCCTCTGGTGCATAGAAGGCCATTTTGCCTTCTTCAAGCTCACATTTGAAGATTGTCAATGGATCTCCTTTGCTTTTGATCCTGTAAGCATGACTTGTAAATTCTTTGTATAATAATATGGAGGGCTGGTGAGATAGCTCAGTGGACTAAGTGCCTGCTTAGCTAAGCGCAGGGACTGGGGTTTGTTCCCTGCACCATGTGCTGAACCAGCCCCACTCCCAGGTGCACTGAGCCAGCGACTAAGTCCAGGCATAGTGGCACAAGCCTATAATCCCAGCGCTGGGGAGGCTGAAAACAGGAGGATCACTACCCAGTCCAAGCTGCATAGTGAGACCCTGTACCAAATACATTTTTTAAATAGATATTTTATATTAAATCTGTTCTAGTGGTAAACAGACCATTCTCATGGAGATTTTGGTAGAGCAGACCTTACCTCTTGGGTTGGGCAGGTGACCTACTCTGACACTATATTCTCTTGACCAATAAGTGACACAGAGATGGTGTAGGACTTTTCCTGGAACTGGAGGGCAAAGGTTCTCACTGCTCAGTGGATTGATTGCTCAGTTAGTGAGATAAATATTGCCGATGAATATTGCTGGTGAAATATCCCTGGGAAGAAATCCAACACAAAAGAAATTAGGCTTGAGTAGAAAGAGAGAAAACCAATGGCTTCAAGGATACTCACAGAGCTGTGCATCCATCACCTAAATCATTTTTAGACTATTTCCATTGCCCTAAAAAGAACTACTGTTCCCATTAACATGGTCCCCAATATCCTCCAACTCTTCCTCTCAGTTCTAGACAATGATTAACTACCTCTTCTTCTGGCCATTTCTTATAAGTGGGATCAACAGTATGTGGGTCTTACTTCCATTTCTGTTTACTTTTGTAGTTCACATTATTTCTTCTTGTAAACCTTATGAGAATCAGCAGTAATTGATTTAGTGTCTGTCCCTTCCAATAGACCATATGTGCCACCAACTTAGGACATTGTATTTAATTGCCATCAGGTTGCCTTTGCCTATCCAATGCATGCGCCCCACAGAACACAGACTTAACAATACCTAAGTGGATGAATATATCAATGAATAGATGGTTAAATGAATAAATTAAATAAATACCCATGAGACTGCCACCACCAGGATAGATTCAGAAATACCAGCTTATTTAATGCAGCAAAGGAAGCTGGTCTGGCTCATTGACTTCAAAACCAGTTCACCCTATTGGGGAGAAAGAGAAATAAATATCTGCTTAACAAGAGAGACTGTGGTTTCACAAGCAGATGTGTAATATTTGCAAATGAGAAGTGTATTGTTTGTATATAAGAGTTGAAGAAGGAGACTGGGTAAGCCAAGCTCAAGTAAACTATTTATTGCACTAACTAAGCCACAATGTGGTCACTGCCAAATGGTCCAAAACTATGGTTCTTTTTTTTTTTTTTTCTTAAAGGTCTCAGTCTCTATTCTTAATAGTAGGAAAGGAAAAGTCCTCATGCTTAGAACTGACTTGTGGTGTTCTTGACTGTTCAAGGCTCTTTTCCAGAAGTGTTTAGATCTGGTTGTTTCTGCCTATCTCTGTACTAAGCAGGAAAAGACAGGGATGGGTGAGATGTCAGATGAGTTCTTTGCTACTTGGGCAAGCAGCTTGCAGTACGGGAAACACACAGGCACTCCCTTTGGATTATGTCTAGATGCAAGGGCTTGGCAAAGACTGTTGCTAAAAACGTTGAACAAAATAAACTACAAAATATAGAAAGAATGCAGAGAAAGTTATGACAAACAAGTTGGTGATTCATAAAGATTAAAATCTAATGGCTAAAATATTTTCCTGGATTTGATTTAGACTTTTTTTAAGAAATCAGCTGTAGTAGAGGCGCCTTTGGTGGTTGGACATGGAAGGGGATTTTCTAGAAAGTGAGGTTTTGTTTGTGTTGTTTATTTTATTTTAAAAAGAAGATATTTTTATTCCCTTGCTCCTCTATTGAAGAAATAAAATCCCTAAATAACACCAGTTCCTGGATGCAGGTAGAATAAACACACACACACACACACACACACACACACACACA
>NDGN011521799.1:0-12375 GCA_002564285.1 Tympanoctomys barrerae | reverse complement strand
ACACACACACACACACACACACACACAGAGACAGAGAGAGAGAGAGAGAGAGAGAGAGAGAGATTATTTCAAGGATAGGGTCATTGTTTTTCATTCATAAGTAACTTCAGAGTTACATAAAGTGTTATAAATATGGCACCAGGGAGGTATTATTTTTACCTTTGTCATAGGCTCAGCAAATCCTGGATTAGTGCATAAAGATCTCTATTATGATCTATAAGATGTTTAGTTTTTTCTTAAAAGACCTCATATTCAAATAAAGAAGTAGTCAGGGACTGCTTTGGGTAAATTGCATCAAGACATATTGAACCATGTAATTTTAGGAGTGTATATTTCAAGAATGACTGTGCAAAAGGTCAAATGGTAGCCTAACTCTGCCCATAGAGGCCTACACATGCCTACCCGGTATAATAAACAAGGGGACCTGCAATGTTTGACTTAACAGTCCTTCCCCAAACTCTCCAAACTAATCCTCCCATTTGTCTCTAGTTTTGTTACCAAATTCACTCTTTATTTTTCATTTCTCACAGATAATTTAGTACCTTCTAAATAATTCTGATGCAAAAATCATCTGGAAATCTTGGTAAGGTCACCGGTTATGGTCTTACTCATCAAAACCAACTCCCCAAAGAATCATTTTAATGTGGCCTAATAGGAACTTAGGGAAAAGAGGGCTAATGATAGCTTTTTTTTTTTTTCTGTTTCACTTTATGATAACAAAGTATTTTCATGAAACCTTTTCAAGAGATCATTACAATGGATCCATTAAAAAGTATTATTATTGATATTTTAGAAAACTCAGGTCACTTCTCAGTAGGCTTTGACTTCCGGCCATGTGACTTCTTGTCCAGGCCCTCCTAACCAGCCAAACTGCCTTCTAGAAGCTTCTGGTAAAGGTGACAACATTGGTACCAGCAAAGAAAGGAGAAAGAAGTGGGTGTCTAAGAGCACCCAAAGGTTCATGGAGAAGGAGAGATCTTTTGATAGCTAACGATGAGAAAAGACAGTGGGCAAATTAAGTCATGGAAATGTGAGTACCAATTTACTGTTGAGTAATGAGAAATTACAGAAAATAGACTCTGAGACATGGCTTTACAGTGTCTCTCCTACAGAACACTAGTTCTAGAAGATATTCCATGAAAAAGTCTTCTTGTCTCAAATAAATTTGTGAAGTGTAGTGAACCTTTCTCTAGTGAACAGGTTCCCCAAATAGTCTGCCTATTACATGTGCTGAGAAATCCTGTAGTAAGACAAAACTCTAGTTAAAACCACAAACCTGAAATATCTCAAACTTATATAACTGGAATCCTTTCCTTATTTTTCCAGAAAACATGTATAAACAGCTATATTAATGTGCTTTAAATAATTCTTGTTTAGGAAATAGATTTAGAGCTGGAAATATACTGAGGAGAGTATCAAAGAGTATGGGTGGTATTTACAGTTATACCCGAATAGGAAGTTAGATATCTTACAGTTGGAGCCAGACATCTACTAATTTTTCCCCCACTTCAAGCTTGATATTTTGTTCTTATATTCCTTTCCTAGTGTATCTTTACTCATTCTGAACAGACAGAAAAGGAGAGGAAGATAAAAAACATAAAATAGGCAATTGAGTATTTATTGTCCTAAATTTCTTGATTCACTGTTGTTCCTTACTGACAAAACAAGTCCAGGGCCAGCAAACCAAATGGGAGCTGAGCTGAAAGCCTGGAATGTGGAAACCAGGGGCATCTGGAAACTCTGGCTCTGCTCAGGAATCCGGACTGGAGATCCAGCTTGCCTTCCTTTCTGCGCTTGCCCATCTGCCTTTCTGGGGATGGAGCACCCTACAGACATGTTTCCTCTCTTCCTGTGTTTAGTGCTGATGCAGAAGGACTCTTCATTCCAAGGCTATTAGGCCTCAAGGCTACCCTGGAAATGGGCAGTGTGTCTGTTCTGGTCATAAAGGACAGATTTAGAAATGTAAGTCAGCTGGCCTTACACTGGACTACTCTGGCCAGAAGACAGATGCTAGCTCCTTGGGTTAGGAGTCTCACAAGTCAGAGGGGACTTTCTACTTGGGTGGGTGATTGGGAATGCATATGGAACAGTTTTGATGATTGAATGCAGGCTCTATAGAGAAATGTGAGTGGTTAGGATGATTCTTCTTCCACCTGTCACTATGTTTTCATTTAAGATAGAAGCAGGGAGAGAATTTAAGTTAGTGGTTTGTGCTTAGGTGCTTCCAAGAAAATTGATTTTCCATGCATGTGAACTCTGTTATTACTACTCAGGAGATTCTTGCCCTTGACCTGCTCTATATAAAGCAGATAACAAGTGGAGGAAGATGAGTTGAAGAAATTTTGCTCAGCAAAAGGGGTTTTAAAAAGTGAATTTGTACATTTTCTCAGGGAATGGACCACTATTCTGATTGTCTGTAGAGGTTTGCTGAGGCCTAGTTAACAGCAGGCTTTCTAAAAATTAATAATAAATGTACACATACACATTTATTATAAGCTTTACTGATAGAATATGTTGCTTAAAATTTATAAACAATAATAATGACATATACTATCATCTTTATTATAAATTTATACAGATAATTGAATCAAAGGAACATTTTTTAAATCAAACTTTTATATTCATAGCCAACCTCTTATTATATCTGACATTTTAAGTGTATTCCCAATAAGCCTTGATATTTCATTTATGTTGGCAAAGTGAAACAATGAGGCATATGTTCAGGGTTGCCAAATATAGCAAATGATGTATAGGAAGCTCAGTTAGCTATGAATTACACATAAATAACAGCTAAAGATTACGTATAAGTGTGATATGTATAAATTTGAGATATAGTTATGCTAAAAGATTCTGTAGTAATTTTCCCTTATCTGAGGGGGATATGTTCTAAGATCTCTGGTGGATGCCTGAAGCTGCATATAGTATTTGTGTATACTATGTTTTTCTTACATGTATGTATTTACAATAAGTTTCATTCATAAATTAGAGTAAGGGATTAATAGTGAGTAATGAAAAAATAAAACATCTAGAACAATATGCTATAAGGGGAAGTTATAGGAATATTATCTCTTTTTCAAAATTTTATTCTACCTACTCATCTTTCTTCTGCGTGGGATGATGGGGTGGTGGTACTGATAAGAATTTCTTTATGGCTTCGCTTTGCCCCATCCAAATTGTGCCATCGTTATTCTTACAGTATGGGGTCACTCAAAGAAAAAGAGCATTGTGTGTACATGCATGCTGTGATACCACAACCGCTGACTAAGTGACTAAGGGAGGGTCCGCTGAATAATCCGACAGTTCCTCCCCTGGGCAGGACATTGCATGATCTTAGTAAGCTATTCAGAACAGCATACAATTCCAAATTTATTCATAGTTTATTTATGAAATGTTCCATTTATGTTGTGGTGGACTGTATAAGGGGAAACTAGTAAAATGAAGTTCCAATTTAAATTGGCCTTGTGTATTTTATTGTTTCTAACATTGAAGAACTTCACAAATGTAACTTCTAATACGAATCACATGTTAGTTTTGTTGTCAGGCTCTAGAGTGCTGGGGCCTCTTTCAGGACATCTTTTCTTTTAAGTAGATTTTTATCGTCCTAAAAAAGGAATTGGACAAAACAGATGTCAAAGGCAGCATTTTACATTTATTAAAGGTAAGAAAAGAAACATCCTCTGTAGAGCAAGTGAGGGCCAATTAAAAGTGGAGACATACATTCTGCAGGATCATTTTGAAAGAGAGACTGATGTAGGCACAGGGAAAATACCCCCTGTTTTTTATAGCTCCTCTCCTCAGCTTGATGTCAGGTCTAAAAGGTCCTATCAAAGACCTGTTCAATATCTTGTGAGAAAAACTGAAAATAGGACTCTCTGATTGATTTCAGGTGCAAGTCACATAAGTCCTGGAACTCTATGATTGGCAGGTCATACCCGCTTGTCAAGCCAGTTTGCCACATCCTAATCTCCTATCTGCCTCAAAGAATATTCTCTTATTTTGGGGCAATTCTCAGCATTTAAGAACTGGGTACATGAGATAATTTTAATTTTTATTTTCACTTACAACATTTTTCATCACTTTCTTTTTTTTTTTTTTTTGCTTTCTTTATTAAAGAAAATCAACAGAACTAACTTATGTCCTAACCAAGGATAATGTCTTAACCAAGCCCTAATTTATAGTATTTGTCACTTTGGATTATGTGCATACTTCCACCTAGGCAATATGAATCTCCCAACTTTGGTCTACTACATGGACTTTCCTGAATGGGGTGTTGAAAAGAGATGTTCAAGATTATGTAGCACTACACACATGGCCTTCCCAACACACAAATGCGATAGAAACTAATAACCTTTAGGGCATAGTAAGAGCAACATTTTGTGGAATAAATAGAAAGTGTTAACATTTGAGTATTTCTTGCCTTTGTTTTTAATACAACTTAATAGGAATTTAATATAGTTTTGTTTGAGCTGGTTTACAACACTTTCATCAGCCGACTCTGGCAAGCTGGGAGCAGTCTTTCCAGCACATTACTGGGCTTGTCCACGTCCTCTCACACCTAAACTGTTTCAGTCATTTCCAAAATTCACTTCATTCCTAAAGGTGTGCAAGTTAGTGATCCTTGTAAAGTTGCTGGGTAGATTTAAAGAGAAAAAACTATGGTTCTTTTCTAGGGAGCTTTAAGCTACTCAAGGGAGTAATGAGCATTTATTGAAAATTTCTACTTGAGACACTTCTGTTGACTAGGGATTTAAGATTATAACTTCATAGACCTCATGCTATATAAAAGTCAAAAATATAGAGGGAACATGCACTCCAGACATAAAAGGGCTACTAGCATAGGAAGGCAGAAGGCTTGGAGATAAAATAAAAGTTCCTACGGTGGGTGCATTTTACTGATTTACCTCAACTCCAGTTAAGGCTTGGAAAGCATTGTTTGAAATAATTGTTTCTTTAAGGCAGCAGTTCTAAAGAGTGATGCATTTTCTCTTTATTTTCTTCTGATGTTGTGAAGATTTTCTGGGGGTAAGTACTAAGTCTATGATACAGACAACAATTGCATAAAATTCATCATAGAGACAGGTTTTATGAAACACGTAAAGCACAAGCCAGGCCTTGAAGAATGAAAAGGATTTAGATAAGTAGTGAAGCCTCCCAGGCACAATGCATAAGGAGAGGGTGCGAGATAGGTATTTGGAAGGAACAATAAATAAAATAGTCTGGCTAGAGAAGGCTTAGGTTTATATATAGTTGTAAAACCTATTTAAAACCAGCACCCACAAAGTCCACTGTTGGTGTGGAATCAAATGTAAAGAATGAATAGCTGGAAAGTTGAAACTAGTTTAAATATTTAATATAGCTTTTTAAAAAATGTTGGAGTACTTTTAACAGTCAGGACCAGTCTTCTTCTCTGAGGATCTCATGTCTTCTGTGGATTATTCTCTATCTTTGTCAGCTCCTCCTGCCTCAGCCTCCCAAGTGCTGGGATTATAGGCATGTACCACCAGGCCCAGCTCTGTCAGCATAACTGTACTTCAGTGATTGCCTCAATTATCCCAGTAAATACCAAGAAGTGAAGGAAAGGGACACAATTGGATGGTAACCAGAACTTCTCTTAATAGGTAGAGGCAGGAATTATACCAAGCAAAGACTTGTTTTGATTAATCATTTAATAATAATAGTCATACCTATATACAAAAATATAGCAAAAGATAAGCTCTTTGTATTTCCTTCATCAGCTCTGCACTATTATTATATTCATTTCTTGGGTTTTTCTTTTTTTAATTTTGCTACCTTCCTTGCCTCAAGCCTTCATACTTGCTATTTCCTTTGCATATATACTGTTTATTCTTGTGCTTTTTTATCCAATGAATTCCTATTAATATGCAAAATTCAATTTAGAAGTAATGTCAGGGCTCCAGATGTCACTAAGTATCAGAGTGTTTGCCCAGCACTCACAAAGCCCTGGGCTTCAGCCCCTGCCCCAGCAAAAAGACAAAGAAATGCTTTCACCCAAATGCATTCTTTGAGAGCGCTTAAACCCAGTTAGTTATGCCTCCTCTTCATCCCAAACTCACTGCATCCTTTTATTTTGCCTGACTCATTCCCATTGGACTGTGAAAAAAATACAAAATAATCCATAGGTCTCATTTCTTGTATGTGTATATATCTGTGTAAATACATACAAACACATTTGTGTGTGTGTGTGTGTGTGTGTGTGTTTGGTAATATACTGAAATATAGTTTATATGTGTATATTTTAAATATAATATTCCACTATTTATAAATAATATATTCTTATGCATGCAAACATATATATTTATTTATATGTATATATTTGTTTTGCTCTTTCATGTGTGTGGATTAACGAATCCATTTGCCCTCTCCTGTGGCAGGCACTATATGAAGCTATTAGCAGGCTTGTTCTTCTGATGCTGTACCAAGCACATACGATAGCCATTACTCTGATGCCTGTAAGAGAGATCCAGGTTCAGAGAGCTGCAGTGAGAGCCCGTGACCAGGCTGTTACATAATGTGGTTCCATAACAAGGCAACGGCAGCCTGAGAATTTGAATCCAAGGCTGGATGGTTGGGCTTTGTGTCTGCTGAGGCCATGAGTGGGGTTAAGCCAGATGTGACCCCTAAAGAGGAAGGAGAAGAATGCCATCAGGCAGACCTTCAGTTGGCCTTTGGAACAGGTGTTTCTGCCAGCTGTGAACTGTGGCGCTGATGCCATGGGGAGAAAATAAAGGTGGCCAGAAGTTGTGAAGCACACATCAATTGTAGTTAAAAGTCTTGTTTACTGGGTCCTTTGGCCTCCCTCATTAGTGTATATTTGCATGTGAACAGCATATCTTTTCAATAAAGATCTGCCCTGCTTTACAGGTTCTGGACAGAAAGGACAAGGAGCAGAAAGAGAGGAAGAGGCTTAGAATGTGTCTGGTTATTTTGTGGTTGGCTTCAATCCTCATTGACATTATGAGTGACCAAGGACACAGACAGTCACAAAAGGACCACAGATGGGCATATCTGGTGGACTCCTAGGTGACAAGCACATATTTTCTTTTGTAAACTTACAACTGTAGTATGAAGTTATATGGGTGCCCTACTCATAACTACAGTGGCAACCGCAGGAAACTACACCATAAATGTAATTTAAAGCAACACAAATTTGTCTTTACATTGGAAGTCTGACACAAGTCTCACTGGGTTAAAATCAAGGTGTCGGCAGGACTGCCTTGCTTTCTGGAGGCTGTAGGGGCAGAATCTGCTTTCTTGTTTTTCTGGGCCTCTAGAGACAGCATGCACACCTTGGGTGATGGTCCTCCCTCATCTTCAAAGCCAGTGCATTTGGTCAGGTCTGTCACAGATACTGTCATCCTGAGCGTGCATCCACCTCCATGCTCTATGACCACGCAGAAAAGAATTTTGGTTCTTCGGGATGCAAAAGATTACACTGGCTTACCTAGAAAATGGGACAAAAATCTCATCATCCCGAGGTTCTTAATCTCAATTCCATCTGCAAAATCCCTTCTGCCCTATAAAGTTCTGAAATCACAGGCTCTGGAGACTACAACATAGGCAAATTCAAGGGCTATGATTCTGCAAACTACAAAACTACCCAGAAGTAGACCTCATTCTGTATATTCTCAGAGAGGTGAAGTGGCATCGCAGAACAATTATGTGATGGATCTGTGATTCAGACTCAGGTCTCTGTGACTCAGATGTACCTGCTCTTTCTGGGACAGCAAGCTGCCTCCTCTAATGGTTCTATGCCAGCTGGAGAAGTAGCAAGTTGAACAGGTGCCAGTCGAATAGGTAACAAATTGTAGAATGTAATGAATGGATAATTTCTCTGCTTGGCACAGGGAAGTACCTTTAAATAATGAGAAAACAGAGATACCTCCAGTGATCAAAAAGATATTGTTCCATCCATCCCCAGTATTTCTTTAAAAATCTTCTTTTTTTTTTTTTTTCAGTGCAGGGCAAACTGTGTGCCAGAACTCTCACAGATAGCTCTTAGACACAGAAGGTTCTAAGTCTAAGAGCTTAAAAAAAAGCACTCAGTAAATATTAGCTAAACAAGTGATTGAATAAATGAATCCTATTCATTAAGCAAATAGTGTTTAAACAGACATTTGCAAGAATTTAACAGTTTTTGTTCTTCTAAACTTTATAGTAGCACTACGATGTTTTACTACCCGTATTTCTCTACATTGTGTCATGTTGAGCTATGATTCAAGATGAGCTCTTGGGTTTCTTCCAGCTTCAAAAATCTGTGATCCTAATAGTGACCTGCTGTGGGCTGTTGGGGTCCTTTTATTCTGACACTTATGACAGGGTTCATGTTATCAAGACTCTTGGCTTCTACTACTAATTGTGGGATACTATCCTGAAACCTTATGTGAATGCCATACATGAGCTCCAAAAGCTGTGGAAGGGTGGGCGTTGCTCCCTGGGGCACCTCACCTGGAGTGGGCCTGATGACAGAGGCTGGTGTAAGGAGAGAAGGCCACTATGTGTACCCTGGCTTGGTGCCAGTCCAGTGACATACTTGCTTTATGTTTACTTCATCAATGTTTTGAGCATCTGTTATGTGACAGGCACCAGAAACAGATAGATTATTCTACCTATGTGATGTTTCTAGTCTAGCTAGCTGCACATTTGAATCACTAAATGTAACTTAGGAATTATATGCCAATGTTAAATAAGAGAAGAGCAAGGGCCGTAAGAGTACAGTTGGCTGTCTCTGTGGATTCTTTATCTGTGGAGTCAACCAATTGTGTACTGAAAATATTCAGAAAAAAATTACATCTGTATTAGACATGTAAAAATTTGTATTTTTGTCATTTTTTCCTAAATGATGTAGTATATAAATATTTATATAATATGTACATTAAATATAAGTAATATAATTTTTTTAAAGTATAGAGGAGGCATGTGCATAGATTATGCAATTACTGTTCCCTTTTATTTAAATGACTTGAGCATCTGTATATTCCGGTATCTTTTAGGTGTCCTGGAACCAGTTCTGAATGCACATCAGGAAAAATTATATGGACAAAGGGGACTTAAACCAGTGTAAGAAAAAACAGTTTTCCTAAGGAGAGTGATCCTTGAACTGAGAATGGAAGAATGAAAAGTATTTAGTCAAGAAAATATAGGAAGGAAGCAAGAATACTTGAATTATGACGGCTTCATTTCTGTGCATGTGCATGTACTATAAGAAAAAGGGAAATATCTATCTAAGTCCTTCAAAATGAGTGTAACTCTTGATACAATAATTCCACTTCTAGGAATTTATTCTAAGGAAGTTACTAGACATGCATATAAAGATTTATGGACATGGGTGCTCATTACCACATGATTTATAATAATAAAAAATTTAAAACAGCCTACATGTTTATAGTGAATTAGATAAATGACTCCATATGTTGGAATATAATGTAGCCCTTAAAAGCCATTTTTAATGAGGTGAAAGTGCTCGAGCTGAATTAAGTGGGTAAAAGTAGTTTATGACGTGACCTTAATATGGTTAAAATTGGATATAAAGTGGGACAGGGCTGGCCAGACAACTCAGCAGATTAAAGCACCTTCTGGGGCAGAGGTGGGGACCAGGGTTTGATCCCCAGCGTGTTGTGCTAGGCGTATCCCCAGGGTGTGCTGAGATGGTGATTGAATCTGGGTGTGGTGGTGCAGCCTGTAATCCCAGCGCTTGGGAGGCTGAAAACAGGAGGATCACTACGAGTCCGATCTGTGTAGTGAGACCCTGTAGACCCTGTACTAGATACATAATAAATAAATCAATAGGGACAAAATAAAGATTATGTAAGCTCTGCATGGCCAAAAAGAAAAGGCTGACATAAAATACATCAAATTGTCAGAGAGTGAAATATTATTTTAAATGTTTTCTATGGATTCCAAGTATTCTTATGAAAGTGCTGATTGTAACCCTGAGTTTAATCTCTATTTTCACCCCCTCCCCAGCCGCAGTGCTGTTCATGCTGCTCACTGAGCCTGACCAGGTGTCGGCGCTCGCTCCCCTTGGACGGCTGCCTGTGTCCGTGCCTGTTCCCAGCCCTGTGTATGCTTCTGCAGGAAGCACCATGGGAACAGTTTTAGGATGGCCATTCAGGTGTGTGTGTGTGTGTGTGTGTGTGTGTGTGTGTGTCCCCTTTTCTATCCTTGTTGCTGTTTCTCAGACAGATCCTGTTCTGCCCATGTGCCTTTCCTGCTCAAGGACTGCTGTCAGAGAATGAACACATTTACTGAGCACTAACTTGATGGCTGATGCTGTTCTAAGGACTTTGTGCGGGTTAACTCATGGATCAATCCATATAGCCCTCTGTGAGGTCGACCTTATAATTAATTTCCCTTAACTTCTCACAGTGGAGAATTTGAGGCCCAAGAAAATCAGGCCGTTATCTAAGTGCACCTAACTAGCAAGTGCTAAAATGTGTGTTTGGACACAGACAATGTCTGCATCCACTACAGAGTCCGAAGAGCTGCTTAGCCAACCAGTGCTGAACCTTTCCCTGTACGGCCTGCATTTTAGAAGGAACATCAGATGTCACCCCACTTGTGGCAGCACAGAGAGACCAAGGAGAATAACGTTTAGAGTATGTTGGGCCTCCCAGCTCAGATTTCTCAGGGTATTCTATGAACCTGATCGCCTATAGGTCTCTATTTTCCTACCTCTTTGAACATTACTTCTAGGCCAAAAGACCTAGGGAACAGTGAAAACTTTGGGCTCTTAATGGAACTAAGATGGTGCTTCCTGAAGAAAAGATACAGAATATGTTCCATGATTCTGTAATTTTGTAAACCTCATTGTTACTGTTTTTCCTCATATCAGAGAAGAAAAATCCCTGATGTGTGAATGGTTACATGTATCAAAGGAAGGTAGTTTCCAAAAGGACTTAGCCAGGGTTTTTATTACATTGATAACCTGGATGATCGGGTTCACATATGAACAGTTCTGAAGGGCTCTTCAGACCCTTTCTACTTGATCAGTATAGGTTCTAGTGCTAGGGGATGTGGGCCCTAAGATCTTTCTGTTCACTGACTAATATGTATAAGCTCTTTAAAATTTTGGGGAGGTCCATTTCATTGGCATTCAACAGCTTGATCAAGTCTAAAGATGACCTACTGAATATGTATCGGTGTGTTCTATCCAGTCACAAGTCATTGGTGGCTTATAGAAGAGAATTCTATGGCCTGTCTGAAAAGCAAATCAGACGCCAGCCAGCATGTAGGCCTGGCATGTGAGTGGGACTGCCCAGGCCCCTCCACACCCTCACTCCAGCCAGAACTCAGGCAAGGTGTGTGTGTGCATGACCACCCGGTGCCACCAGATCCTCACTCCAGCCAGCACCCGGGCCTGGCTTGCGAGTGGAACTTCCTGCATCAGATAGGCCCGGTGTGGAACCATGGGGCAGACCTCCATGCAGAGAGGCCAGAGGCAAGACCCACCCCACTGATCCAGGAGCAGAACATCTTGCCAAAGTGGCACAGCAGGTTCACATCCAAGGGCTGCAGCAGGAAGAAGCAGAGCACAGCAGCCAGACCCGAGCCACACCCACTTGGACAAGTTTATACTTGGTAGATCTGGACCTGGTGCTAAGGTAATAACTCTACCAAATCTCTAAATCAAAGTTCAGAAGGCAATGCTATACAAAATGACAAAGAGAAGGAACAAAATGCATTCTCTGGCCCTGAGCCCACCCAGAACAAATGCAGACAATAGCACAGAAGTAATTGGAAAGCACACACCTAAAATCTCTGAAATAATAGTGTCTGAAGCAACAACTGCAGAAAGGTGTAGATAAAATCAAATCAGAAATAATTTCTGAAGTAAAAAAGAAACTATAATGAAAGAAGTATTAAGTGCTTCTAAAGAAGACACTGATAAAAAAAAAATAGAAAAGAATATTAAAATGATGGAATCCTTGAATGAGATATAGGAAAGAAATAGAATGCATGAAGCAGATTCAAAGTGCTATACAGGAAACTGAAATCTCAATCATGAACTGGCAAAACCATTTGAATGAAAGTGAAAATAGACTTTCAGACCTTGAAGACACCATTGCAGCTAGTAAAAAGGTAAGAAAATATCTCTTAAATTACCTAGGATTCAGAAAAAAATAATTCAACATCTGCAAGATGATGTAAAGATGAACAACATAAGACTAATATGCATCAATGAGAAAGAAGGAGTCAATACAAATGATATAAAAAGAATATGGGGAAAAAAAGAACGTGGGCAGAAGTAATAGCAGAAAACTTCCCAAATATGGGAAAACAATCTGACATTTAGTAACCAAAACATATAGAACTCCAAATAACATCAACCCAATTAAATCCACACCCAGACATATA